>VNJU01009959.1:0-123709 GCA_008042675.1 Drosophila seguyi | reverse complement strand
GACTGTATTTGAAATGTGTAGGAAATATGTACATACATATATAAGTAGAAATCAATGCAAGCGGAACACAGTGAACTACGAGAAATTTGGAATTGAAAGTTTCACTGTGGCTTGAAATCGGAACTTAAGGAAAAGAATGAAGTAACAATTATTTATTTGGAATAGGAATTTATTGGCTGCCGTAGTGTCGGATCAATCGGTCTTGGATTTAGACAATAATCATACAGAGAAGTTAGATGAACGGAGTTTCACAAAACCTAACTGTATGACCGGCAGCAATAATATAATGGTTACTTGTCTTGTGCGGTGTTAAAGCCACCGGAGCTGCTGGAAGTGGATGGATTATCCGGCTCGAAGGACCAAATGTTCGGAGGGGGGTGGCTTTAACCTGAAATGCACTCGTTAAGTAAAAAACACGGAAGAAACTATTCGGGGTTTTACGCGACGTGCGTTGGTCTTTATTTGTGGAATGGTAAATTAGAACTACTACATGGAATCTTAAAGTTAGCTTGGGAGAGCGGATTGGAAGCTCTATGCACGAAAGTCCCGTGGAAGAGGGAGAGAGAGAGCGAGTGTACGGGATCACACTGCCTCCGGAAAATAAGCGCCCTTTGGCGTGAACAATGAGAGAAGATTTTTGAGTAATAATAAGCAAAATAAATATGTAAATAATAAGAAAATAGGTATATTAGAAAATAATAGCTGTATTTGCTGTATTTTTTAATGTATGTATGTACCTATTTCCTAGATATTTTTTATTTATTTGTACACTGTCTACCTAACTATAAATTAGCCTACAGGATAGGTAACAGCCATAGCTGCTGTGGAAAATATTACTTAAAGTTCTGTGAATTGTTTTTATAATTAAAAAAAAATGTACAAAATTGTTCTTTATAAATAATAATAATATTCAATTGATATTCAACTATTTATGACCTCCATTTTGCTATTCATTTTAAGAAATACTAAACTCTCTTTTCATTTATTAGAATGTCGGGTCGGTTTTTGAAAGGCAACTGAACTGGAGAACATGAACCACAAGCTCTTTCTAAACTTCCAACTCTCGGAAGCTGGAAAAATTAAAAAAATAAAATTGAATTCCTTTTAATCTATCAACTCACTTGTTTAAATTTGAAGTATTGTTTTAGAGTCACTCTTAATATTTCCAAATATTTCTCAATATTTTTTTTTAATATTATGAAAACGATGGAAAGCATCGATGGTTCCCTCGATTCCCCTTCAGTTATCCAATCAAATGTCCATCACAAAACTCTGCTTTCTTTTGTTTTTGAATCTTGAATCGTGAATCTTCTTCTGCTTTTACTATTCATTTGAGCTCAATAGATTGAATGCGAATCGTTTGCCAAAAGCAATAAATTGGGATAAGCATTGCAAAGCCAAAGTGATTAAAAGCCTGCATTTCCACGAACTACTCATAAAGTTGTAGTAAGAAATATTCGATAATAAAAGGGTTTACTGCTATAAAGTGCCCTATATCTCAGCAAAAATACAGCTAATGTCCACTTGACCGGAAACACTTGGCGTCTTATCGGCCATCGAAACATGAGTAAACATTAAGACCAAGTCACTGGGAGTGCATCATCATTTGTGGCGAATCAGGGTTCAGTGTGGATTGTGGTTTAGAGAAGGAAAGGGTAGTCCCTACCTCCCTTTGGCATTATTATTTGTGAACGGCAGACAAATCAAAAGTGTGCTCGCATTTTGTAATTTTGTTCACGTTTCGTTTAATTAAAACTCAAGGAAGACGACCGGCAGGATGGATGGTTGGTTGGTTGGTTGGTCGGGTTGAGGGGGCGGCGTCCCAACTACAAGGCTCGGGCGGGGGTTAGCCCGACAAATCAAAAAGTTGCCGAGATTTCCTCGTGGCTGCCACTCTTCTTCCTCTTAATTTTCACTTTTTTTTTCTCTCTCACTTTGCTGTAACTGTAATTTTTAATTTCATTTCGCCGCGGCTTAATCCACAGTGGAAAGTTTTGTAACCCCGAAGGCAATGCCGCACATAAATCAGTCAGAGGAAAGGAGCGCCACCTGCTGTCGGTGGAAATGCGCAAACTGGCGGACAAACTGAGGGACAAACTGGCGGACAAACTGACGGACGAACGGACAGACAGACCTGATGAGCCGCCGGGTAAAAAGTCAGCCAGCCAACTATGCAAATGAGTCAAGGGAGAGAGGAAGCAGGAATCAGGAAAATAGCTTAAGTCAATTCAAAGTTGCCACACAACTAATTTGAATGCTTCTCCAAATTCAATTTGTTAACCAGCACAAAGCATGGAATTGACCGACATTCGTCTGCGCAGCATTATGCAATTCGATCCGATCAAGGGAACGTTCGAGCAGAGCCAAAACCTAAAGTACTTCCGTCGGCCAAGCCTGTCGGAATATCCGCTTGACCTTAATCGCGGCTACGATGGCTATGTCCATCGCAATGGCCTCTATCCGAGCTCCTTCGATCAGGTGCAGCACTACCTAATGCAGGTGGATCAGACCAAGCAGATGCTGCAGCAGACCGACTTTATTCTCCATCGGCGTACCATTTTCTTATTTATGGATGCCAGCCCAGTCTGTCGATATACAAAGGAACATCGCTTTGAGGCCTTTCGCTTTAAGGGTTGCATTTTTATAAAGTTACTCCAGGATACGGACAATGAAGCGGACGTTCGCTTCTCATATGCCTTTAAGGCACGTCAATATCTACTGACTGGTAAGTAGGAATTGCCACACACCCTCTCTCTTAAGTGTATACACGAGACCCTTTGCGTAGAGCGCCTTGGCGAGGCTCCCGACCCGGGCATACCCATCGATGAGAGACTGCAGCAGTATGGCATGTTCACGGCCAAAGTGGGAGAGTTTCGGTTGCTCTATTCCGGTGAGGTTACGGGACTGGGCAATACCAAACCTCTCGGTGATCTGTGAGTTGAATTTAATTTCTGTTGGTTATTCAACCTAAAACTAGAAACATTTCTGTTCAATATGTATGTAATTTGCAGCACCAATCAAATGGAGTTGGACAAGTGCCGCCTGACCTTTATTCGAGTCAACAGATGTCGTTATCCCTGGCGCCAAACCTTTCGTTACAGCAAATGGGTGAGACAGGCCTATTTGAGCGGCGCCGATCAAATTGTTGTTGCCACCTTTGATGACCAAGGACAGGTGCAGCAACCCATTGAGGTTGAGTCTATGGAAAATCTGCTCAAGGTCTGTACTCTCTGCACTTTAATATTATAGATACAAAAAAGAAAGAAAGGTAATCCTCTTACTATCCATTTTTAGAAAAAGCGTAAACTGGACATCGGGGGTGGCGTTCAGCGTATACATCACTACCTGAAGATGATCAGTCACAAACTGGAGGATGTGGACAATGCCGCTATGAGCATCAAGTTTCAACTCATTGGCCAGACACTGGTCTTCGAGGAGGGCCTCGGCACCGCGTTCATCGATTATGTTAATCAATTATAAATTACCAAAATTTGAATGCTTATTAACGAGGCCATCCGTGATGTAACCCCTCATAACTTCTATAATGATATAACCCACATATATAATGCTCTCTCTGTAAGGATTTAATCACATGGTGAAGTGAATTTTGTTTAAAATTGAAAGCGTTTATAAACTACAGTCCGTTTTAGTATAAGCATAAGTTACAACTTGTCTAAACAAGATACACATTATGTTCATTTCAATAAAGTTGCATTAACCGAGAAAAAAAAACAAGGTAAAAGGTAGCTTTAAAAGAGACCTTTACACTTGAAGAGCTACACTTTAGAGCTAGTTTCATCAGGTTCTTATATATATATATACATTTGTATATTAATATCTAAGTATCTAAATTCCTTTAATAATCATATGTTAACCCTTAGGTCTATGGTGCGGCTGATATCACGTTGCTACACTTGCTAAGCCTGGTATCCTGGTGGACCTTAAAGCCTGCAAAACGTTCAGTATTTATGGTAAAAGGAGGCGCCTGGCAAGCAGCGGACCAAGGCCATCTCCACTTCCACCTTCATCTTTGCCAGCGCCTCGACCCTCGCATCCGCATCCGTATCCGCCTCGGCCTCGTCCTCGTCCTCTGCCTCGTCCTGCTGTGCTCCCTGCTCCATGTGCTCCTTGTGTGTGGTCTGTGATTAAAATGATATTTTCAGACAATGTCAAACAGCGTGTGACTAATGGGTCTATGGGTTGTCCGAAATGTCTGTTATTACTTGATAAATCTTGTCGGTCACACATTTTGGCACGGCACAATGGCCAGCACACACTCACATAAGCATCCTGGCCATATCCATGTCCGTGTCCGTTTGTTTTATGCAAATCCTTGGGGTCCCCCGTTTGGCTCGTCTGCATTCAGCTCTAATGACAAATGGGTCAAAAATTTGCGGCTAATGACACAAATATGCTGGTTTCAGCCTATAAATTGTGTGCTTAAATAAAGCAAAAAAAAAGGTGGGCCATCATCGAAAAAAAGGGGCAACTTCTTATGATTGAAGACCTGCGGCCTAGGGGACCTCTGCTGTAAGTGTATGTGTGTGTGTGTGTTTGTGCAACCTTTGCCATTAATCAATGGACAAATAAACATGAAATTTACGTAAATTGACATTAGGCCATAGCCATCGACCGGCGAGATTTGGCACATTTTTCGAAATCGGTTTAAAAAAAAAAACAATAGAATGTGCAATATAATTTATGAGAATATTAACTAAATAAGCCTAGATTTAGAGAGCTTTTAAATTTTAATAAATAATAACCATACTGTGGTGGAATAGATATTTATATAGATATATATTTTTATATTTGTATTTAAGAGTACAGGAACAGGTTTACGTATTGAAGTCCATTGTGTTGTAAAATTGCAATAGGAATTCTTTTCCTATAAGTGTAGGTATTGGATAGAGAAAACCAAAGGTCTATTACGTGTGCCTTAATAGTCAAGTTGAATAAATAAAAATCATTTCTATAAAATAAGAAATTAGTATAATAAGAAATAAGTTACTATAATAAGAAATAAAATAGTATAATAAAAATAAATAAAATAAATAGAGTTAAAAAGCCAGGGATTAACTTGGATTTTCACTCTTAACTATATTTATTAATTAAATATATTTTTAACTCTATTGTAAAGACATTACACATTTTGCAGAGGTCTTTTAATGGTTAGAATACATAAACAAATAATTTAATATAGTTACTTAAATACATAAATAAGTTGTTAATCCTAAAACCCTTAAATAACTCATTAATAAATCGTATCAATCCTATTAATATCCTATCCTGAGAATTTCAAACTGAGTTTTGGGACTTTGGGCAAAGAACAGAGGTTCCGGAACCTATTTAATCTCCTGCAAGTTCCAAACCTGAATCAAAAAATCTATTTATCAGCTTATATTTAGAGCCAAATTTTATTAATTTATTAATTTATACACTGTATACCTACTATTTTTTAAAAAAAGCTGCAGTTAAAAATTAAATATTAATATTTAATATAATATTATACATGTATACTAAATAATGTATTTATACTTGCATACTATAACGTGTTCTCTCTGCAATTAACGAATTATTTCCTTGAGGTTCTATTAGGCAACTTAATAGATGATAAGTTTTTTATAAAACTAAGCTTAGTTCTGTATTGGAGAATGTGAGGAAAATCATTAAAATAAAATAATAAAAAAAATATATAAGGAAAAGAAAAACTTTAAATGAAATACCTATAAAAAGCCATTGAGTTTAATTAAATTAAATTAAAAAAATTAAATTAGTAAAGTAATTATAAAACAAGTGAATTCTATTTGTTCAAAAGAATGCAAATTATTAGATGAAGTAATATTTTGATATCCCTTTTTACAACATAGTGCTATAAATAAAGGGAAGCTATGATATTATCAATCATAAAATAAACTCTATTATATATAAACCCATCACTTCTGGGGTCTTCCCTTCCCTTCAGCCAACCAACCCCCCCTGATCCCTTGTAGTGGCTCTTCCCAATTCGGGGAATTAATATACTAGACAGTGCGCCATTGTTCGGGCTGTATAAATATGGCTATCTGTTCGAGTGCACACATCCGCTGGCCAGAAGCCGGGCACACAGATTCCCCGATTCTGAATCTGGCGGGGGAGGGGGGAATGGGACGGGGGGGGGGACCTAAGCAAATATGCAGCGAGCGTGACAGCAGGTGATGGGCGGGCGAGCGGAAACGGAAGTGGACGTGGAAGTGGAAGTGGAAGCAGTGGAATGGGTCTGGTCACAAAGTCATAGCGCATCAGGAATTGCCTTTATTTGTCTTCATTACACTGGCCTCTCCGCTGCTCTCTGGGTCTTGCTAAAAGAAAAAAGGAATGAATCCAACCAGGAAATTCAAATACGCTTACGACTCGAACGACAATCGAAAAGTTCGAGCCCATACGTACACCGAGAGAAATGTCCTGCTGGGTGAGACATTAACGCAAAGAGACTATCTCCCATTGCGAGCTCCTTTTTCCCAGTGCAAACACTCCATTCGCCATCCTTTCCGATTCTGTTTCGCATTCTTGCTTTTCCTTTTTTCAATGTCCTGTCCGCTCCTTTGACTTTGCCAGATTAGGGACATGGCTGGCGGTGGGGCTTTGTTCGGCAAGTTTTTTGCGGCTTTTTTGCCTTGATAATCCCAAATCCCAAGTCCCTCCCTGGGCATTAGCATGTGATATGTGAAGCAACTTTTCGGATTTTTTTCGGCTTCGAATTTGTATGTAAATGGTTTTGGCAATGCCAACACTGACTTTATGGAACTTGGCCAACAGTTTGTGACGATTTTCTCTCTTTCTCGCTCTTTTTTGTGGTTCAGCTGTGAAGCTTCTCTTAATTAGCCAGCAAGAATCGAAGGAGTTGCGGCCAGTTACAGGTGCGCTGGGAAATCCCCAGCCAGGACTTTATCTATTCATCATCAGCAGTAGCTTTTGCTTCGACAGCGGCAGCCATAAAAGTAAAAGCCATTTCGAACTCTGTCCGTCCGGCCATTTGTCGTCAGCATAAGCGGGATCAGCTGCAGAGAGAGAGGGGTGGTCTTAGTGGGCGTAATGAAAGCGTAGCAGGACTTTGGTCCCACCCTGGTCAAAGCGTGAGTGCCGCTGCCGCTGCCACTTCCGTTTCCGCCGCACACCTTTGCGCGGTAATAAGCTGCAATTTTATTATTACATTCAGCAGCAGTCCTGTGCGTGGTAATTTCAGATAAATGAGAATACATAAACAAAGAACTCATTAAATTTAGGGGCACAAAGTAACTGGTGAGGCGCCTGTCAATCTTTTACCTTTTACTAGTTACTTTAGGCCTGTTCTGTGCACTTGCAGGCTGCACTGGCAAAAGGACTCTTTTTAGCTTTAATGAGAATGCTTTTCCCAATTAACTGCCTTTAATCTTGCCATTGTTTGATTTTATAATCATTTCTCAATGGCATTCAAGCGATTTTCACTTGAAACTTTAAGTCTTGCTGAGTTCTGGAGCCTCATTAGCATTCTATGGGGGAAGGAATTGAGACTGTAAGTGGAAGTGGAAGTGGCTTCCTTTTGTTTTGGCCGCGACTTTGCATTGTCAATTAACCAAAAGCCTTGACTGGATATCGAGGAGTAGGGGAAATATTCATGAAAAATTGATTAAATGGTACATAAAACGAGGGCTATTCTAAGACATTATTTTATAGAGAGGCCTCATAAACCAATTAAGGTGAAGAGTAAAGTTAAATTGATGCTGAAAATAGGCATGAACTATGAACAAATTAAGATAATGTCGGGGTGAAAAACCATAATTATAAAAGGGTATCAGTTTTATTTTATAAATTCTCATATAGAATCATTTACGAAAACCAAAATAGTCTCTATAGAAATTGATTCAAGTTCTTAAGGGCATAAAAATTCGATTTAAAAATTCCCAGAATTCTGCCTTCAATAATCCCTTAGTATTTGAATCAAAACAATGCCATCACCACCACACACAGCAGCAGCAGCAGGGCATAAGCTTGGAAATAGAAAAATGAAATTATTTTTTAGTTCTCGGAAAAAAAAAATACAAGCTAAACGAGAGAGAAGAGAATGGAATTTCGTTTTCATTTCCCTTTTTTCCGGCTGCTTGACAATTTATGAACTTTCATTTGTCTTCTGTTTTGGTTTATCTCGGACATGCTCGGGCATGATGAATGTTGTTGCCTAGAACTCGGTTGTCACTTCACCTCCGTCGGACTTCCCCTCCCTCAGTGGGACTTTAAAAACGTTAATTATTATTTATGCCAGGCAATAAACTGGGAGACGGAATATTAACGTGTGCCAGGGGGAGAAAAGAATATAATTTTTAATAGCAAATAACAGTCAGTTGTTAAGAGTCAATTGTTTACATAGGAAATAGTAAATTATTTGATACTTTATTTTAGCTATAATTTAGTTACATTATATTTAAACAATAAGCTAATTTAAATATGTAAAATAAGCACCTTTAGACACTTTTTAAATAATATTTTGTGAGTTTTGAAAGAGGGTTTCCCTTGAAATTGAAATTTATGAATTTCATCAGCCGCAAAAATCTCAAGCCGTAAGTGGCAATCTATTAGCCTTTAGCTGATGTTATTTTCCTTGGCTCTGCCATTTCCATTCACCTTGTCCTTACCCCCTTCCCCTCCTCCCCCTTCCCAGCGTGGCATTCATTTTATGCACGAACTTTTCATTGCACATGTTTAGCAAAGCAATCGAATGCAAACAAACTCCTCAAGAGGAGCTCGGGGTTGGAAATGGGTAGCAGAAGTAGAACTGAGAGTACAGGCTAAGAAAAATGTATAGATATATTTATTAAAGTTAATAAAAAAGGGAAGAAAATCCAGGAAAATCTATTAGAACACTTGTTTTATAGAGTTTTCCGAAGCTATTATAACACTTACTAATGATCTTCTAAGCTTTCTTCTTAGACAAGTTAATAACTCCTGCCTGGAAAATAGATTTTAAAAAATATTTTTATGAATAAGAGAAGAAAATAGTGTTTATATTTATCGATTCCTTCGGTTATTTTTTGGTTACAATTGTTCAGAACACCTTTTTATTTTATAAAATAAAATTAGTTAGCATTCTAGGCATATGATCTTATGATTTTACGTCCTCCAATTCAACATTTTTCAAGTCATCTCAAGATTTAAAATTTTTCAACTCATCCTCAAAGATTTCTAGTAGAAATAAGGCACATTTTCTAAACCCTTTTTCGGCTCCGTGCTGCCGCACAGGATGCATCAGGATATGCAGACGCCGAAACGGAAGCGGAATCAGAAAATGTTGGAGACACTGCACAGCCCGTGAACGTGACTCTCATTTCGATTTCGATTTGCATTCCGCCTGCACCGCGCCCCCCCTTCGTCTGTCTGTTTGTTTGTTGTAATTGCAATTGATTTGGCTTACTCCTGGCGGAAGCCAGGCGAACCCAACCCAAGGTTTCTTCGCTATCCTGCCAAGATTAATATTTGCTTAGCCTCCGACTTGGCTGAACACTCCACTGAACCAGTCCGACTTTGGGTCCAACAATGGGGGCCCGGCTGCTATCAGGACTTGTGCCTAGTTTGATGTACATTTTCTTGCCAGCAGGACTAGAGTCCTATATCCCTAGAAACACTTTGGGATTAGGTTAATATCATCCACTCCCTGGCCACATACATAGTTGAGGACAATTCAAATGGGATTTGTATTTGTTTGCCCTTTGGCTGAGTGTCTCGTTTGCTCTGGTGGTTCGATGTCGATGGCTTCACGGGTTAACTGCACCGGCTGATGCCTCTGCATATGGCAGGTGGGTGGCGGCCCTTCCGAAAAAGTGAGTGTTGGACAAACAAATTGTTTGCCGGTTTGGAGGGCGCTAATTTGATGTGAGTTTCAGTCAAAAAAAAAATTTATCAAAGTATCTGTATCTTTCGGATACAGAACGGGCTTATTTGTATGGGTGCGAGTGAGTCTGCGTGTGTCTGCGTGAGTGGGCAAATATTTGGTCACATGCGGCGTATGAGTAATGCGATGATGGAGTGCGCTGTGCGATGGATGATGGGGGGGACGGACGGCCGCCTCGGCTTCTTTCTGTCCCCATAAAGAGTTATTGCAAATAAGTGTAGCATACTCTGCGGCTTTTGCGGTCTCTGTGTGTCTGTGTATCTGTGTGAGTGCGGCTGTGTGCGTGTGTGAGTGCCTGCTGCGGTTGCCTGAGACAAATGAGCTTTGATTCAAGAGCGATTATTAAACAACTAACCGCAAAGTCAGCCGCCAAAAGTGGCAAAGTAATTAAAATTTTCATTGCTGCTGAGCTGCTGCTAAGGGAGGGGGATGAAGGGAGGAGGGAGGGGAGAGACGCCTTTGGTGCAAGGTCAGGGGGGGAAGTTAGTCTATATTCCTATTATATTAACATTTTACCAAAGAAAGGTGAAGAAATAAATTCTATATTTTCTATATTGGGTGAATAGAAAAGGAAATCTCTTAGATATTTTTTCATGTTAGTACCTAGACACAAAAGAGAGAAATAAATCGATTATCAGTAAAACCCATTTCTTAAAAATAAATTGAAATCAATTAAAATTCGAAAATTCTTTCCTTTAATTTAAAGAAATAAATTTAATAAAATCATTTCATATCGCAAATTCTTTCTATAAATCTATAAATCGATAAATATTAATTAATATCGAAAATTCTTTCCATTAAGAAAACTTGGATTTCAGGCTTGTATATCCATTAACGACTATGAATTTTTATATAATTCTATACATTTTATATAGATAATGTATCCATAGGATATTTGTATTTAAATTGTATGTTTTTGGTGTTTTTCACCGTTTATATGGTTTTGAAAATGTACCATTTAATACACAATAAATTATATATATTAAGTTTTTGGTTCTTTTCAATGATATAATACATCAATACAAATTTTCATATATTTATAGTATTTAATAAAGTATAATAAATCAAAAAGTTAAGACTTTTTACTTTCCTCGCTTTCCAAGAAACTTTTTTTGAAACTTTTTTGATTAAATCGATTCTGATTATATATTATTATTAGACCTGATAATAAATCCATTTTTAGCTTATAGATTTTTTCTAAAAATTTGCAGAAATAAATCGATTCTAAAAGATTAAAATTAGAAATAGTTTCTTATAAAATAAATTTGTGTTTCAGACTTGTACATCCAACAAAGACTTTTAACTTTATTGTTCTTAAAATTTTTGGAGTTCTTCATTTTCTACATGGCATCGGAAATATATCATTGAATATATATAATTATATATCAAATATGCATTAACATAATATAAAATGTTTAAATATTTTTTAAAATTAGCTTAAGGCCATCAGCTGTTATGCCCAATAAAAATTTCGCATAATTTTAATAAATTAATATATCAATCAATAATAATAATAAAACTTTAAATATATAATGAAATATTATAGGTAGCGTTAAGATGTCTCAGAAGTTTGTGGATATTTTTTGGTTAAATTGATTCTGAAATTGTATTACATTATCTGAAAATAAATTATATTATATTATTATTATCGATTCATCGCGTTAAAAACCGATTTTATTTCCTGTTTAGTAACTAGTAACCCAGAATCCTTTTTCCATATTACCCCTGAGGCAATAAAGGCACCTCTTTCCACTGAAACCATATTCATATGAAATCAGCATAAATTAACAAAATGCTTTCACATTTCGCCTGAGATCACATTTAATTATCGCTTCATTTTACAACTCAATTCGCGGCTCGTCGGTTTCCGCGGGCGAATTTCACAGTAATTTGGTTAAATTGGACATCTTAACAGGGAAAAAATCGGTGAAAAAAGCGCAAGCAATGCCATTTATTTATTATTTCATTGAAGCTGAATTAAGTTGGAATCGGAGATGGAGTCGAAAATCGTGACAATATTCCGGGTTAAATTGTTTTTCCCACAAAGAGAGCGAACTGTGCAATGTACCAGGAAGAGGGGGAGGGGAGTGAGCGATGGCTGTGAAATCTCAAAGCCCGCTTGTAATCCCGGCGGGTGACATCATTTCATACGCTGGCGCCAGCGGGGCATCCCCCCCGATCTCCCCCACCCCCCGATCCTCGCCAGCATCGCTGCCACGGCGCACATAAAGTATTGTTGAAGTCGAGAGCTCGTTGGAGATTTTGTCGTCATGCTCTGTAGTTGACATAATTATATTGTAAAATATCGTTGCACATCCCATATCTCACACCCTCTCCTCGGGGTGTGTGTAATGATATACGATGTGTGTGTGTGTGTGCGTGAGGGCGTGCAAGGAGCCAGTGATTGTGTGTGTGTGTGTGAGAAATGGTCACTCTTGTTCTCGCCTCGTCCTCCCTGGCTCTCTGGTGAGACTTTCAATTTTTAATACTGAGATTTATGAAGCTTTTCGTGTGTGTGTGTGGGGGGGGAAGGGGTGGGGGGGAGAGAGGTAGGGGGTAGGGCTAACGGTAGCTTACACTGTGCATCAAAACTAGGGTTGAGGAAGACCTAAACCAGCTGTTGGAATATAAATTAAAAATCAAACTTAACCATTTTTCTTTCAATTTTTTTACAGGCAAAATTAGTTTCAAGATATGACTGGAAATGTAGAATTTTTTGGGGGCAAAAAGACTTACATTTTGTATGAGCGTTATGCATCTTATTATATATATTGTCTTTACTTGAAAGAACAAAGTAAGTAAGTTATAAAGGCAGTTAAGTAAGAAAATAATGTATTGCTTGTAAAGTACATTTCAGAAAAATTTTCCGGACAATTAATTGCCTCATTTCACTTACAATTAATCACAGCTTTCCTCTCCGATTTCCCTCAGTGTACACTAGACTGGTGTGCATCACATATTAGTTTTGCCTTACAGAATAAGTAAATCAAAACTAAGTAAAATTTTTAGAAGTTATAAAAGGAAGTATCTTTTTAGTGCTCGTAAAGTACATTACAGAAATATTTTCCAGAACATTTAATTACCTAAATTTTCCTACAATTTCCAACCGATTTCTTCTCCAATTTCTTCTCCAATTTCCCTCAGTGTACACTAGACTGGTGTACATCACATATTAGTTTTTTGCTTTAGTAAATCAGCTGCTGGAGCCAGCTGTGCGAGCCAAACGGAAATGACTCCGGTTTCGACTCCCTTCGCCAAGTCCAGCTTCTTTATGTGATTTTTCAAACCCCATAAAGAGCAACTTTCCTAGCCATTATAACCTAGAGGAGTCTCCCCCACTCCCCTTGACTGTCACCACCTTTCGATTGTGCATTGAGTTTTCAACTTTAAAACCTGAAAAGCACAGGTCAGCTGCTGCTTCTGGGGAAAATGGGACTAATTCATTCGGGGAAAGCTTGGACCATGTGCCGTATGTTAGCCGCAAACTCATATTGGGGAAAAGCGAATTTCCATTTAAGGGGAAAAAGGGGTCACAGGTCGTTTCATAGGCATAAATTAACACATGTATTTTCTGGATCTCTTTGATGTGGACATGTGGGCAAAGACTCACTTAAAAAAAATCTCTGAGACCATATGGAAATCGTGTTTCTGGCTAATTATGTCTGAGCCCAAAGAGGTTCCCCTTTTGGAACTTTATTTGCTAGGAATTCCAGAGCCTGGCGCAGCTTTACTATCCTTCATGTGGCGGAGCTGGGCACTTTTCAAAAGAAAATTGCTGAAGCCCTTGTAAAGGGCAGGTAAACAGGTAACCAGGTGGCAGGCTGCCAGGATGCAGGATATACAGTAGTGTCCAGCTGGGTCCAGCTGCTAGACTGTCACGTTTACAGCAAGCTCATGTGTGCAGAGAGCAAAACTAATGTAGTCACAACTAAACTTTTGAGGGGGGAAAATATTCTTGTTTTAGGAGACTTTCATTTCCTAGTTTGTTTTCTGTTTTCTGTTTTTTGTTTTGTTTTTTTTTTCAAGTATTCCTGGGTCCTTGAGGCACAGATGTACATAGCATAGGTGCCTTTACAGTTAGGGTATGGAGGCTGCATGTCCTGCGGCTGCTGCCCCTCGGTGCGGCAATGTCACGTAGGCAACAACAACAACAATATCAACAATGAACTGCGGAACAACGTTGCGCAAATTGTTGGCCAAACCAAAAAAAAAACAAGAAAAAAAAACTGCAAATAAATATTTAAACTATTTGTAACTTTATTAACTTTGCTCAAGTGGCGCAATTTATTGCATACCAAAATGGGGCATGCAACAACAGCGGCAACTTGGCAAAAGCCAAAAGCGGAAATGGAAAAAAGCTTAACAAAAGTTAAAACGTATTTAATGCCAACGGAAAATTGTTGTTTAAAGCGTGGGGGGGTTTATGTGTGTACATTTCCCTGTTTTCAAGCAGCTTTTTATGGCCAAACTCTGCACATGTTTTTGGCTGCATCGCGTATACGCAGCGTAAGCCCCAAAACTACATACTTTGTGAAGTCCCTGGTCCCTGTCCCTGGTCCCCATCCAAATGGCTTCTAATTGGATTGACCCTTGTTCCCTTGCCTCGGGAGGGTATGGAGAGAGCATACTCAAAAACCCATGAATATGCAATGAAGATACAAACACATCTGACAATTGTCATAAAACTATGCAAAAAGCAGGATTTCTTTTTTTTCCGGTAGAGATGTGAACTTTTTAAATTCATTTTAAATATGTAATTTTATTTTGCTCATTTGAAATGTGGTTAAATATTAAGGAAGGCAGCTGGAAGTGCTCACCGGGCACCTGCAAATGTTGTGTGTGGAGTCACAGCTGTCAGAGGAGTCAGAAATCAGTAAGGAAACCTTTTTTGGAATTGCTTATCTAAAAATTATAAGAAAATTGTGGGAATTTTAAAGGGAACTAAAAGAATATAGAGGCACGAGCTGTGATACAAAGTTTATTTATGTTTTTTTAGAAATACCTTAAAAAAAACCTTTCAACCTCTCTCTTCTTTAGAGTCTAAATCGAATCGTCTGGTGTTGCTGATCAAGTTTATATACAGAGAATAGGTATACAATCTACACATGGTACACAAAGTAAAGTATACAAAGAGTTTCTTTCGATTTTTTTCACCCTTAATCCTGCCCTCACACATTGTCCTGAAGGCAATGAAAGGCTCCTCCTTTATCCCATCTACAAATTGTTATCCATCAGGACAGTCATCAATTGCTTGCCACCAAAAAGTTGAAAGGTCTCCCTCTGGGCCCTCCGAGGGTGTTATGTAAATAACAAATATTCTTTTTGGCATTTTGATTGCACGTCAGTTGTTGCCGTTGCTGTGAATTACACGAAGGTCGAGAGCAACAGGTGCCTTGAGATTCACCCTTAAACTCGGTAGGGGTGTGACCACACACACAGATACAGAAACAGATACAAAGACAGAGACAGAAACAAATACAGATACAGATACAGATACAGATACAGCCAGAGATACAGGCACAGATACAGACAGCCTTCAGTGGCAACAACAAAGGCGTTAGCAAAAGGCGAAAGTGAAAGTCATCACTTTTATTTCATAAAATTTTTATTAGACCTCCATATTTCATTCACTTAGCCCTGCTTCGCCTGTTGCCCCCCTCCTGCCCCCATCTCCGCTGCACTTTGAGTCGCTGGGTGGAATGCCAGGACACCGAAATCCCTTTGTGAGCATCTCCTGCAGCAACACCATTCGCATTTGCTCTATTTACTTTTACGACACGTTTGGGCCGGGGCCCAGAGCAACAATGCCATTAAACTTGTAGATGCTACCTCCCCTCCTCCACCGTACCGAGTTTGTCTAGAAAAAAGTGTCGCAATTGTTACATAAATTATTCAGATGCCCGTCGGCCCCGGGGTCCTTCGATGTCGGTGTCCTGGCCCAAAGAGTTGCCAGCCCCTCTCCGTCTGCTCCTCTCCTCACACACGTGTTCCCCTCTGCATATTTCATGCAAGATGTCAGCCCAATGTGTTAGTTTCATGTTAACTTCAGCAGCATCCTTCACGCTTTAAAAGGGGAAGAAGAACCCGAAGGCCGGAGCCCGGAGCGTCAACTGTACAAAGTCACGAGTGGGGCCAAACTGGTTGGAATACAATATTAATTGTGGACAGCATTAGGCCAATTACGAACCGCAGATCCTTGCAGAACAGAACAGAACAGAGCAGAACACAACTAACCGCATAAATTAGCACTTGGCCGCAAAAGGGTTGCTTCGCTCAAAGGCCAAAACTTGCACTGCCTTTGGCTTTGTGGCGGCGGCCTTTGTTGCCACGAAAGGCTGTTGTTGCACGCTGTTGTTGCTGGTGCTGGTGTGTTGTTGTTGTGCTGTTGGTGTGCTGTTGGTGTACTTGTTGGTGTATTTTTGCTGCAGCAGGTTGGCAGGCAGCGCAGCGTAATGAGACTAAAAATGGCAAAAAAGTCAGCGACTTAACTGTCCTTGCAAAGAGCACTAAGAGCCCTGTGACGTCATTTCAGCGACAGGACCATGGCACACCTTTTTAATGGACCTTGAAAGCACTGAGAGAAGGGAACAGTAGAACAGGTTTTATCTTAAATTTGTATGTTTAGTTACGAAAAAAGCTGAAGTTTCAGTTTTACAATGATTTATAATTTATAATTTAATGATTTCCCTTTAATAAAATCCTAGTTACTTGAGTATCCTTTCCCTTTCTCACCGTGTACACTTAAAAAAAAGAGATCCTGCCTAACTAGCTAACTGATTGGTGGCAGGAACTACAAAAATGCACTTAAAATACTCTAAACTAAAAGTACTTTTAACGATTTTAAGGTCTTGTGGTTAAAGAAAAGTTCCTTTTAGTAGAAACAAATTCCCCAAAAAAAAACCCCATCAAGGTGATGCCCAACTATTATTGCCAATGCAATAAAGGCGGCCAACTTGTCAGCTCGTTCATTAGACGACGACTTAGTGGGGAAAGCAATCACTTCATGGCATTGTAACAACAAAAAGTGGCACAACCACAGGCCCACCCACCACCCACCACCCAACACCCTTTTGGTGCGTGGCCAAGGCCAAAGGATAAGCGTGCGTGGCAACGGGACCGCGGACAGCGAACTGACTGCTGGAACCACGTGCCAAAGGCAACTTCTTCGTCATCCCGATCCTCCAATCCCCGCCATTTCATTTCCATCTTGTGCTTCCTCTAATCCGGCTCGCCTTGCCCCCTGTCTGCGGTGGCTGCCACGCCCACCTGGGCAAACAAGTTGCTACATACAACATGCGATTTATTTTTGATTGATATTTGCGTAACTGTCAGCGCTGGTGATTGATTGAAGGGTTGCGTCTGCAACCCGCTTTGAACGCTTTTTGCCGAGCACAGCAAAAGTCAACACACACAATTACCAGGGAGAGGGATGAGTCCCGGGCTAAGGACGAGGGCGGACGGAGAGTGACTCCTGTCAGCTGAGAAATTTTTATCTGAATAATGCGTAATGCGGAATAAATAAGTGGCATATGTGCAAGTCTCTGTGGGTGAGTGTGACAAACGATTTGCATTTGGTTTCTCAGTCGCAAAAATTGCCGAATGACTTTGACTTTCGCCCGTGAAATATTGGATAAGTTGAGCCCGAGTCGCCTGGCCAGGGGAGTGAAAAAGGTTAGCAGCCTCTGATCGGATTTGATTTGATTATCGCTAATCAACTCAACTACCCAAGGGCCAAGGGTCGGCCCTTAGATTGAGCGAATGAAGTGGGTTCGAGTGGTAAAGCGGAGAACCCAGGAGAGTCCTATTTATTTTTGGCAGAAGGTCCTATATTAGTGTGGGATTTTTTTTTATTGTGGGTATTCTTTGTGAGTTCTGAGTTGATGTGATATAAAAATTTGGTATTCGAGACGGGATATGTCTTTACAGGTTTTTTTCTATTGCACTCTTGGTTTGAGTTTGGAAACATTTTTCTCTCTCCCTCTTGAGGAGAACTTTATTCGCTCTCTTGCTCTCTTGTACAATGCTATCTCGCTCTCTTTCTTTCTCTCTCTTTTTAACATTTATCTTTCTCTCTCGATTTGTAAAGTACAAGCTAAGCAGCAACAACAGCTTAAGGGTTTCCCTCAGTAGCGAACGAGAGAGTTCTCTTCTTTTTCCAGATTTATGTAAGACCTTCGAGACAGAATATATTTATACAGAAACTATATTGAATCGAACAAACCACTCAGGATTGTTCCCTTCTTTAGGCCACTTATTTTTTGGAAGGATCTTTTTTGCCCTCTATCTTTATCTTTTTTCTTTCTCTCTCTCTCTCTTGGTTTCTCTCTCGGACAAGGTTCTCCTTTTTTCGTTTTGCAAAGTACAAGCTGAGCAGCAACAACAGCTTAATTTGTATTCTCAGCAGCGAACGAGAGAGTTTTTATTTGCTCTCTGTCAGAGAGATATAGTCAAGCTCTTCTACTCAGATACAGATACAGATATTCCAAGACGTCGGACTACCTCAACTGCTTCTTTTTTTAACTACACCTTGTAAGGTATTATTTTTCATTTAATATTTAAAGGCATTCCGAAAATGTAAACTAACTATTAATTCACTTGTGAATTTAGCCCCAAACACCGCGAAAAATAACTCTATTAAGGCTTTAAAGGCCCTAATCTAGTGAGATTTCGGTTTAGTTATCGTTTTCCCAAAATTGTCCCTCCAGTGATGGCCCCCAATTAGTTATCCCCCGCCTCCACCTTTGATAATCCCAAAACCCACTTTCGATTTATCTTTTTGAGCTGCCCACGCCGAACATTATTTCTGTGCGAAATCTCCACAATTAACACACTTTATGTGGCATTGTCTCGGCTTCTATTTAGCTTTTTTGGGGGAGGCGAACTTTTCAGGGGGTGGGTGGGTGTGTGTGAGTAACAACAATGCGACAGCTGATGAAGTCAATGCCATTGATAATTAAGCTGATGAACTCGACAAGCCCGGGGCAGTGGCAGTGGCAGTGGCAGCAGGGCTGCTACCAGTGACGCATTGCCTCATTAACACGAAAGCCCCGGCATTTATTTTGGCCAAGTTGAGGCGGGGGGCGGGGGGCGGAGTGGCCCACAATTGGCACGCATGTTGCCCCGAAAGCGGGGTGGCGCATAAAAATAAAAGTGTCTCTTAATTTGTAGACCTACGCCCGCTAGATATGGAACCATCTCTCATACCATTTTCTTAGCATTTTCACATTTTCCCTGCTATTTAACTTTTTGGGGGGAAAACGGAACGGGAAACGGGGGGAACTGTTTGATGGGCTCATCAAAGGCGAACGCTCGGCGAACTTATTAAGCAGCTTTCATTTTTAATTATGCCTTCCTTCGACTTTCACTTCCCACTTCCCACTTCCCACTTTCACTTCGACTTGGACTTATATATATTTCTTTTCCTGTTTTTTTCCCGCCTGTCGCGAAAAATTATAAAATCATTTTGGAGTCCAACACCTAAAGGACCCCAGACCCCATCTCATCACCCAACCAAGTGCAATCAATCACGTAAAATTTAATTAAATTCTTAGAAAATTATACAAAGATGATAATTTTTGTGCCGACCTTCTTTACATTTTCATTTTCATTTTCATTTTTTTTTTTTTTGCGCTGACTTGAAACTGATTTTGTTTTTTCGCCATGTCCAATGTCCAGACTTGTTTTGATTGAGTACGGAGGAGGTCCACAGGACTCTCCATCTCTGATCCCTACGGCTCTCTACGGCATTTGTCTAATTGTTTGGACAGCAAAACAATTTTGCATTCCAAGCGACTCTGAATTCAAATTCAATTTCATTCTGGGCCTTCTTCTTCTATTTTTTTTTTTAATTTGACAGCTTCGACATTCAATTGTTGACAGGTTCCCAGGGTCTTGACTGATGAGTTTTAAGGAGGCAGGAGAGGAGGGTGTGTAAGGGTGCACTGAGAGGAGAATTATAATCTATAAAATTACAATACAAACTTTCCAAGGAAATTAATTATCAAAGGGAAGTTGGTGTGGCATTCATTCCAAGACTCTGTATTCTTTTATTCCTTTTACCTCGTTCTAGAATTTTGTGCTTTAAACCAAATACTACGGCCTTTCTCTCAGTGCTTCGGGCTGGGCAATAAATTGCAGCAGGCGGCGCTGCTAAGTATGCTGCGATTGTTGCCAAGCCAAAAGGGACGCACTCATATTATGCACATAAATCATAAAAATGATGTGCCAGTGTGTGTGTGGGTGTGTGTGTGTGTGGTTTGCAGCAACTGCATGTTTTTTTTTTCTCTTTTTTTTTTTTTGGGGTGGAGCAGCCAGAGAAGAGCCAGCGGTTTTGGCCATTGCCATCCGTCAAAGTTGTTTAAGTGTTTCTCTATGTTAATGCCATGTGATAGTAGTGAGTGTGTGTGCCACCGGCTTACTCAGTGCAATTACAGGTTGCACACACACACACACACATACAGCCGAACGAACACACTCAGACACTCACTTGACAGTCGGAGGCGAAGGACCCAAAGGAATTTTCGAGTGCCATTTACATCTATGAGTGCACCAGCAGTGGCAACATCGCCAGCAGAGAGCACCGACATGGTTACACAGAGACAAAAAAGGGGGTAAGAATGTGCTAAGAATATCTAGGAAAATTTTGGAAATTATTTAGTTATGAAATACCACCTTCAATATACAGTATCTGATGGATATTTGATATATTTGATGATGTTCTGTGAATGTTTGTGTGGAATCTAATGAAGGAAATTTTCCCTAGAAACTATTTGCCACAAACTCTGACCGAAACTGTGACTTGTAAGGATCTTTTAAAGTCTTGTAAGTGATAAAAACATATCTTAATATATCTTGTATCTTGTAGATCCTTTAAAACCCTTTCTCACCGTGCACATCTAGAGCAGGTCCTGCCCAGGTCAGGGCAGTGGTGTGAGCTTACTAATGTCTGACGACTGGCCGGCACATTTATCACACATTGTGTACTCTCCTGCCGCTTAAGCAGTTTACAAGTATGACTGTGACTGTGACAAGGTTTCAGCCAGCGAGAGGCAGAGGCTCTTCCTTGGATCACAGCCAAGCTGCAGGACCTGAATACAGGCACTGTGATCAGCAGGAAAGACTATTCAGCAGGGTTTTCCTGAGATACAAACTATAAATGCTTTGAGAAGCAATTTTTCCTTAAAACCACTAAAAAAAGTTGATAAAAATCCATAAAATCAAAGGGAAAAGAATGCGCGCTGAGTGCTCTGAAAATACCGAAACTTGTCTCGCAACTTAACATTTCCAGATTCGCTTCCTTTGTCTAAACCATCCTCTTCAGCCTAACAAAAGCCACTGAATCAATATCGATACCAAAAAGCTGATACAGCCGTTTACCGCCCCTCCTCTCCACTGGTGCAGTAGTTGTGTCAAGCACTTGGGGGTTATTTTATTGCCACTTGCAGCATCTCCCCCCTCTATTCCCTGTTGGCCTGGCCAAAAAGTTCGCTCGCTGACAACATCATCATCATCATTCTTGTCGCCCTCTCACCTGCGACATTCTCAAGTGCGACGGCAACTGCAGCTTCTCGAGTGCCGAATGCAAAATGCCAACAGCGCTGCTGCCCACATCACTCAACCCTCCTACCGCCCCCTCCGTCAGCCGTCCCCCGTTCCCATCCTAATCCCCAGACCGCCGGAACTTTGTTCTCATGCGAACTGCAGCTGCAGCTCAGGTGTGGCTGGATTTTCAGGGCCCGAACGAGGGGAGCAGAAAGCCATTAACAGCACTTTCCGCCTCAGGATCAGGTGGTGTTAATACATTTTTGATTCCGATCTGGGCATGACCTTTGCCATCTATAATTGCCAGAATGTAGGGGAAGATAGTGGGGATTGAAACATATTTCATTGTTTTTTTTTGTTTCATTTTTTAAGTGGGGGGGAAAGCATAATCTGACTGCTGCTTCTAAACATTGAAGGGAAATTTAGAAAATATGTAATATATATATAATTTATATAGGGGAAGAATTATGACCATAGGTTCTTCTTCTCCTTTTAGGATTTGGGGAAAGAGATTAACTGGCAAAGCAGGAAAATAGTAACTTTTTACAAAGCTGCTTATACTTGGAAATAATGCAGGTAAAGGGTATGATATAAAGCCAGTAGAATTAAGAATAATTTACTTTGAAATTTCTAAGTATTTGTATTTCTAAATAAATATTAATACGAAAAAGAAATATATTAAACATCTATATATTAACTGCATATATATTCATTAAATATAATCAATAAAATATTTATAATACTAATCATACACTATTTACATTAATAATATTTCATATACAATTTTTTTTTTTATTCAGCTGTGTGGCATTTATTGTTCTCACCTTAAATATCCTTTTCTTGTATAATTTATACGAAATATTATACAAACTCAACGATATAATAATGAATACATGAAATTGCTTAAGCAAGTTTATTAATTTTGTAAACTACGAAATAATCACCTTTATTTTCTTAGGGTTTTAAAAATCTTGTTTCAATATTTTTTAGAAGACATGCTACGTATACGTAATATTTTACGACACGTAATATTACGTATACGCAATGCTTACACATTAAATGTCATAGGGAGATCCAATTTATTTTTTTTTTAATAATTGGAATTATTCTTGTGGGATTTTTTAAAATTCTGTTTCGATTTCTTCCGAAAGTAGCAGGGCGTATACATAATTCTTATTTATTAAAAAAATTAATAATTCTACTTATAATAGTGGAAATTATCCACTTTTGTTTTTGTGTTTAAATGAATTGGAATCAAATTGTTATCGATTTTTGTAAGCCTTTTAGTCTACAATAGTTCTCTGAAGGAGCTTAATTTGTATATATTAAAATATAAATATACTCCATTTTTGTGTTTTTTTTTTTCAATAAATAATTAAATAATTGCAATTAATTGTTTTTCTATTAAGGTGTTTGATACTTCTCAGAAGAAACGCGATGTATACATAATATGTATTACTAATTCGTACAATTATAATTATAATTATTATTCTATTTATTTCATTTATTATTATTATAATAAGAATCATTATTATACTAATTTATTTTACTGCTTAAAATAATAGTTAAAGTCCTGTATTGTCTAGAATTTTGTAATCTTTAAAGGATAGAAATGAATTTAGAATTTTTATAGTGCCTGAAAAGGTATTGCTTAAAATTTAGGCAAGTCTGAGAAGGGATTATCCGATTTTTTGGCACTCGAAGGTGTTACCTAGTCAACATCGCCTGGGTCCCTGCTTAACTCTGTTCCAGTCCCTATTCCTGTGCCTGTCCCTGTCCCCATTCCTATCCCTGTTCCCGTACTAGTCCCCGTCAGTCAAATATCCCTGCAACTGTAAGTCCGGGTCTGAGCTGCGCCTCGGTCGCTGGTACATCTAAATGCCGGCTGTAAATGACTTAAGTGCCTGGCATTTATCTACTAAAACGTGTCCCTGCTTTTCGTCCTTGTCATCGTCACAGTTATTCACTTGGCTTTAGTTGCCGCCTCGGTTTAGCTGTTGTTGCCGTTGTCACACCTGTTAAGTAAGTGAGAAGTGTAGGTGGGTGGCAGGTGGCATGTGGCAGCAGGCAGCCGGCAGCTGGGCGCCAGGTGGGACGGATGCACAAACATCAAACTTTTTTGGCCAAGCGAAAGTTTTCACATCAAATTCATTCGGTCGCCTTTGTCTGTGTGCAAGCGTGTGTGCGGGTGTAAGTGAATCCGCAATTGTATGCCAAATGACTTTTCAACTTTTCCCCACATTTTCCCCCCCCCGTCCCCTTGGCAAGCAAACAATAAGCCGAGATACATGGGAAACCCCATCCACCTGCCGGTCTGTCGAAAATGCAATGACAACGGGACTCTGCTGAAATATTACACAATTTTCGGTTACGTTCTCGGAGACCATTCTGTTTGTTCAGCCTGGCAGAAGTGAATGATCCGCTTAGCACGGCTCCGACTCCTTGGGCAGCGACTACTCCTGACTCCTGGCGATGGTGTTCCACAGATCTCCATTGTGGGGCACTTTTCTGTGTGGCCGATCTTGGGGGTTTAGCTTGGACTTGCTTTGAACTTTTCTGCGAAGAAGTAACTAGTTCCGAGGGCAGAGCTGCTGAATAATCGATATTTTTAAAGAAATAATCGACTTTGTTAATTTAATTCTACGAGATTGAAATGCAATTTTCTAGAAACTTTAGAATATAAACAAATCGGTATTAATTTGTATATAGTTCCGAAGGTAGAGCTGCTGAATAATCGATTTTTTTTCGATATTTTTAAAGGAAGGTAAAATTGCCTTTATTTAGAAAGTCGAGTAAACTATACAAAATATAACTATTATGCTATTAATTAGTATCTAGTTTCAAAGGCATAGCTTTTGTATATTCAAAGTTATCGATATTTTCAATGGAAAAATCGATTTATATTAGTTTTCTTAATTCTGATAGATTTCTTTGCCTAAATCTTGTATAAACTCTTGCTTTATATACATGGCTGCCTAATAGTTATGGTTATCGATATTTTTAAAAGAAAAATCGATTTTTTTATTTTGCAATTCTACGAGAATCATGTTCTATTTTCTGAAAACAGGAATGGATCTATAGAAAATAGAATACTTTTAGCCTGTGTCTAGTTCAGAATGCAGAGCATAAGAAAATGCAAAGTTATCGATATTTTTAATGAAAAAAAAACGATTTTATTAAGTATTTTCCATTCTACGATTTTACTTTGCTTAAACCTTTAAATATTTCCTAACTTTAAAGCATAGAATGGTATTAATTTGTTTCTAGTTCCTAAGGCAATGCTCCAGAATATTCAAAGTTATCGATATATAATAAGAAAAATCGATATATATTTTTTTTTAATTCTACAAGATTTATATGCCTTTATTATGTAAGTTTCATATTAAATATTTGCATTATAGAATATAAAAGACTTTTTTGTTACCTTTTTAAATTCTCGATATGTTTCTCTAATCGATTTCAATACGTATGCTTCCCTCGTGCTGCTCTTGCTATGATATCACAGGGAATTCCCTTCCTGGAATGTGCTCTTCCCTGGAATCGAGGGAATGTCCGCGTAATGTGCCAACTTCTGCCTGAGTGGCCATCTATCTCTATCCCGATTGAGTGTTTAATGTTTTGTCACACAATTTAAAGCAGCTTCCTGATGATGCCACTTGCTCCAGTGGCCCCAGTGGCCATAGCTTCTTGCCATTCCCGTCCCGGCACCTGACCGACTCTCGGCTCTCGGCTCCCTGGCTCTCAGCTCCCAGCTTCTGGCTC
Source organism: Drosophila seguyi (assembly GCA_008042675.1). Classification (NCBI taxonomy): domain Eukaryota; kingdom Metazoa; phylum Arthropoda; class Insecta; order Diptera; family Drosophilidae; genus Drosophila; species Drosophila seguyi. Next base: position 98,505 of record VNJU01009959.1, on the reverse strand, counting down.
CTGGCAAGATTTATTCCTTGTTCGGGGGCTGCCATTTTCCAAATAATTACACATTTACATTTTCATAGACAATTTCGGCGCAAATCATGGCCTCGCCTCGAGTTCACTTACATGGGGGAAATAGAGTCAACAACGGTGTGGGGGTCAGTTGGCCGGAAGCGGAAGTCGGGCGACGATGGCGACGGTGGCGACGGCGGGATGTGATGTGCCCTCGGATCGGATCGGAATGGACATCCTCCGAGTGGGCGGTCCATTGTGGCGGTGGTCTTATCTCCTTGCCCAGTGTTTGAGCGTTGATGTTGATGGCTATCTTTAAAAAGACATAAATCATTTTGGGGTAGGAGAAGGAGCAGGAGCAGGAGCAGTAGAATGGAGGTCGGTCCACTGTCTCAGTAATTAATCATGGCCCAAGGCGCTGACTTAATTCCTCGAGCCAGCCAGCCAGCCAGCCAGCCAGCATAGTTTTAGTTTTAGGCTGGCCAAGGCTATTAACATGACAGGGAGAGAGACTGCTAGATGGGAGACTGAGCCACGGCTGACTACAAATTGTCGAATCAATTTGTAACGATTATGAAATCCTTTCGCCATGGTTGCGTAATTTGCACAAATTAAGAGCCGTATGGCACTTTAATTCGATTGAAAGCAATGCGAGCCTTGCGAGTGCCTTGAAAATGCCTGGCATTTTGGTTTGAATTTCAAGCTAAATTAAATTCCCCTTCTGGTCAGTTGGGTCCAAAGAACCGCAAATAGTTATTGCAATTGCAAAGCGGCCTACAGTCCTTGGGGGGAATGAGGAGGACGCCAAAGGACTTTACTCCAATGGCCTGTTTGAGGGGGGCAAGATGGCCGACAGGCAATGGCGACCGCAAATGACTGAGATACGTGTAAGCGGAAGTGCGCCATTGTGGCCGAGTGTTTGCCTCGAACACACACACACACTCACACCCTCTGGCCACAGTCATGCACACAAACAATTATGTCATTCATTATTTAATATCTAATTATCAAATGTTGCTGGGACTCTGTTGCTGTTGTTGCTGCTGTTGCTGTTGGGCCAGCGATAACAATTAAAACAAGGAAGGCGTCGAAATGAACATGAACAGCTGCCACCTCAACTTGGCCACTAGCCTTGCTCCTTCCCTGCTCCTGCTTCTAAGCCTCTTTGGCCACGCCTCCCAAAAAGCCCCTTGAAATTGCAAGTGGCCACGCCCACATCAGTTGTTTGCCTTAATTGTCGCCCTTGCTGCTGTTGTTGTGCGCAAATTTATGAGCCGCACTCCCAGAGTGGTTTGTGGTTTCGGGCTTCAGTGGGTTAAGCGAGCGTTTCAGGTTATGGTTATTGCGCACAGAGGCACGGGGTCACCAATTAGAGGGGCAAAGGGGTCAGCGAATACATTCAACGAAATGAACTGGCAATTAGGTGTGCCAGGAAAGTAGATCCCAGTAAGCCGAAATTACAGAGTTAAACTGGGGAGATGGATTTGCTTTCTGAAAAAAACTAGAAGATTATGATGATGTCTTATAAGTTACATCCCTTCCCTAAAGGATAATATATTCATTTTATTATTTTACCTTTAATAATATATCAAATAGAAATCCGAAGCACCTCTAGGTGAGTCTCTTTTAGACTGAAAAACCTCAACAAACTCTTTGTAAATTCCCCAAAAAAAAAGAAAACCATTTCAAGACTTTGTCACAAATTCCTTCCCTTTTGTACAGTTTCTTGTGCCACCTTTCCCCCCTCCAGTTGCTAAATTTTGAGACGCTGGACTATAATTTCCAAATGGCGGCTCATTTAATGTCCACACAAATAATTAGAAGCTGCTCCTCGTGCTCGTGCTCGTGCGGTTTCCTGTGCCGGACAAAATGCTGCTTTAATTTAACTGACTGTCCTTTTGCACCACCAGCTATCAGCTACCATTTATCCACGGGTCCTGGCCAAGGACCTTAGTCGCTGTCTCGGTCTCATTAGTGATGGCTTTGGCCGTCACGAAAAAAGTTGAAAGACCAAAGCAAAGCAACTTCAAGTCGAAACAACAATTTTCTTTTGTGTCCTTTTTCGGTGTCTGTGCCGATCCTGCAGTTGTAATTGCGGCAGGACTGTGTCTTTGACCAATGATGATGATGATGATGATGGGTCCCGAACCCGTGTGCTTGCTCAATGATGATGGAAAAACAATTTTGAAAGAGCCACGATGGAATGCTCTTTTAGCTGACACCCAATAAATGTGTAAGCACATGAAAAAACTAAATTGTTTTTTTACTTTTTTTTCGATTTAATTGATTAAGAAATAAGCGAGAAAGGGGCGGAAGTTGTGGGGATAAAAATACTACTAATATTTCCTTTACTTTATTTAGTTAACCTTTTAATTATATTATATTTAATTAACTTTATTTGATTAACCTCTAGTATTTTTATTTACTTTATATTATATTTTTTATTCTATTGATATTATATTTTCTTGTTCCCCTAAAAACTCCTTTTATTTAATTTAATTTAATTATTTAAACAAGAAACAAAATAAAAATACAAACACATTTTGTTACCTTTAGACTTTAATCTTTTAAAAACCTAAAAAACTTTTAAAGAACTTGTAAAATCTTCGACATTTGCTAAATATTCTTCAGTAAACTTTTGACTTTCGATGTGTGGTGATTTATGATATTTATTTAACCATTGACTGAGGGATCGGTGTAGCGGAGGGACACCCCTTATAATAAGGCAAAAAAGCGAAGCGAGTACGTGATAAAAATTATGCCACATGCAACTTGTAAGCAATAAATCTTCAATTTATTACAAAATAATTAAAATTAATGAGCGAAATTGAAAATGTGCACGTGCGTTTGTCTTTGCTGCTGGCGGTTGTGCTTGAGGGGGAGGTGTGTGCGTGGAATACGAAAAATGGAACCATAAACTTTGCCATTACAAATTGGGGAAGGAGACCAAGAGACCCAGGAACCCAGAGGAACAGAGACCCAGAGAAACAGAGTCCAGGCTGTACCCTCTTGGCTCTATGCAAAAAAAAATCCTGGTAATTGCTGCCGTCGAATGCGTGCTTCATGGCTGCGTTTCCGTTTCCGCTTGTGGCTCAATTCCTGTTCCTGCTCGTCTTTAAGGGGCTTTGACCCCTTTGTTAAAGTAAACCCCCTGCTTTTCCGAGATCCCCCCTCCTGCTGCCATCCATCTTCATCTGTCTGTCTGTCAGAGAGAAGAGAGGAGAGCGAGCAAGACCAATCGAAAGCCAATCATGGTCATTTAGCACGGCAAAAATGCCTGGCCTCGTCCAGACACCAATTTATAGAGTTTTTATCAATTGAATTTGTTGCCCGGGCAAAGTGCAGCGCCAGGACGAGATGTGTTCATTGGGGGCAACAATTTGCAGCAATTTCCATTTTGTAAATTTGCAATAAATTCGTTGGACACAACGCAGTTTATTTTATCGGCATAGACAACTCAATTATCCTTCGTTCGTTCGTTGCCAGGAGGCCCCCAGGAACGATTAAGTTCAAGTGCAATATTTATGCAAAAATTTTATATAGAAGAGAATTATTTTGCTAAAAGTTTACCTCAAGTTCAAGTTCGTTGAAACCGAAATTCCTAATTTAATTATAAAACCACTTGGTTAAATTTCAAAATTTTGGCAAGAAGCACGTCTTAACAACAAGAAAATCAATTAATAGAACCAAACAAAATAATCTTTAAATCAGCTGAAATCACTACGAATATATGAGCAAATATTTGCGTCGGCCAAATACATGAAAAGTAAATCTTCTGCCAATATTAACTAACTCGCAAATGATTTGCCGACCATTTTTGCCATCCTAAACAAACAGTGGCCGTTTTTCCCCCCACCCCCATTTCGCTTTTCCGCCAAGCAAGGAAAACTCACCTAAGTCTGGCCATACATTTCGCTGTCTCTGCCAGCCACACAGCAGCATCCATCCATCCTTCCATCCCTCCTCCTTCACGCACTTTGTGCTGCTGCTTCGAGTATAAACAAATTCACACATTTCGAAATTCGAAGTTCGAAAAAAAAGGACGAAGCGGGAGCCTTCGGCTTGGCGCTCTTTACTCTTTGCAAAGAGAGTGTGCGGCGCTTTTGGCTCTCTTATGGCGGCTCCTTAATCAAATTTATCATTAGCAAAAGGTTGTGTGTGTGTGTAAAAGTGGGATTCCCGCAATTAAACGTCGCCTGCAGGACACCAAGGATGAGGATGAGGATGCGGATGTGGTCCGAGGATGATGGGAATGGTCATGTAAGGGCCACCTTGTCACGCGCCTTTTGGTCAATTCAGCGGCGCGCTAACTTAATTGCAACAAATAAATCATAGGGAGCGGTGGCAGAAGGATGTGAGGGGGGGTAGGGTGGGGAGAGGGTGTGGTATAGAGTGTGAGGTGTGTGTGGTGTGTGCGGGGTGTGCCTTGCGGTTGTGCGTGAGGAAAATGCTAAAGAAATGTTGCGTTTCGCACATAAATGTCAAGTGCGTGTGTTGCTCATGTTAACACACACGCACTCTAAGTAGCTTTTCGCACACACACACAGGCAGACAATGCATCGTCCTGGCAGACACACACACGCACACGCACAGGAGTCCAGGGACATGACCAACGCTTCACCCTCCCTCCCTTTTTTGGTCCATGATGATGAATGCCTATAAACTCGCCATAAATAAAATTGTTCGACTTTGCTTTTGGTTACTGCTGCCTTTCTTTTTGTTGTTTTTGTCCTTGCTGTTGTCCTTGCTGCTGTTGTTTTTATTATTGTTGTTGTTGTCTCGGGTCTGTGGAAATTATGCCGGAAAGAAAAATCACACGCTTCAAAAGTTTAAATGACTTAATTCGCCCGAATTTTTTGCAACGCCCAACCAAAAGTGGGCGTGCCAGCCCGCGGGAATACCCTTAAAGGACTTGGCAAGTGGCTCGAAGCGAAGGACACATGGCAAAGGGAAGGCTGGTTAAGTGCCACAGGTTGTCTTTTATTTATATATTTTACTTTTATGTGAAGTATTTTCCATATATCCTTATACTTTTCTTTAAAAGAAGACCAAAATTATTGCACGTTTGGACTTGTCCAGTTTTGAGAGTTTGCGGATTTTGAACTTGGGAATTTTAAGTGCAGTCTTTGCAGCAATTTTGGTTATTTAAAAGTTAAGGGAATACTTATAATGAGGCAAGTACATCTGAAAAGCTGGTCTTCACCTATACTAGTATAGTAATAATATGTTTATATTTATATATTATATAGTTTTTATATCCTTATATTTATATATTATATAATAATTATAGATTTATATATATATTTCTTATTTTTATTATTTACTTATAAATATATTAACAATATAAAACTAAAATTTAGCAATTAAAGCTCGAAAATCTTTGATTTTTTTCCTGATTATCCTAAATTTCCTGACTTAAAGGGCATCCCTGCCTAGACTTAACTCTCTCCAATCTCTCAGCTCTCATCTTGCACTAATTGTTTTTGGGGTTTTCCCTTTAATTTTTCTTCTCCTCTTTTTCTTCTTGCCGCATCCTTTTGATGTTTGAAATTTGTGGCCAACATTCACGAAGCGGATGTCGCAAGTCCGTAGGTGTGTTGCGCTGTTCGAAACCAGGAAGTGTGAGGATGAGAGGATGAGGCTAAGGACGAGGATGAGCTTGGTCCTCGGTGTCGCCACTTTGTGTTATGGCTTACCCAGGCACGATCCTTGTGGCTGCTCAGCCGCTGCCACCGCTAGCACCGCCGTCACCGCCTCCAATCAGGAGCAGGCGACACAGGTCCTTGCCTTGATTGAGCCTCACACGAAAGTGTGCCGTAAAACGGCAGGAGGCGTTGCGGCCAAAAAGTTGACTTGAAACTTTGCAACGCATTTGCATCGCTCATGGATGGATGGATGGATGGATGGATGGATGGTTGGTGGTCCTTCCGGGAATCACCAGCGCACAGCCACCGCAGAACCGGCATAATCAAGAGCGGCAACAACAGCAGCAATAAATGTGAGAGAAGCGGACAGAACACACACACTCCTTCTGAATGACGACAATCAACTCAATTTTCGGCAGCCACATTCGACAATTCAAACAAATCCCCACAGCCAAAGTTGTGTTGTCTTTTACGCCGTCGTCGTCGTCCTTAAGCCGTTACCCAGGAGTCAGGACTTGGGACTAGGCAGGCAGGCTGCGCGCATCGCATTTCACGTGCCAACAGTTTTGCATATTTCATATTTAGAATTTGATGCCCAAGTCGAGCCATTGAAAGCGAATGTCTGCCAGGAAAACACTGGCAGAAATATATGTGTATGAGAAATATATATTTATCTACACCTTAAGGCAGGTGTTTGTCAACACCAATTAGAGGGAGAGCATTAGAGAGGAGCATCTTCCCTCGATGAGTCACTTGAAGTATGTTCAAGTACGCACTTTATTTAGTGTTCCTTAACTTGAGTAGTTGAACTTTTGAAGAGCCTTTCTCTGGGTGTATTTACCATACCCCCCAAGTTGCCACACCCCTCTACAACCGGCGGCAAAAAACATATGCAGGCTACAAATTACGAGGCTCCTTGCGTTGTGACTTTAGCTTCGGCCTGACTTTTAAACAGTTGGCAGTGAGCCCCGCTCCTGCCACTTCGATTTGTCAGCATATACGTATATATATATATATATATATTCTTATCCTTATCCCTGCGTCTGATCCTGAGACGGAGACTGTGTGTGTGTGCGTACATGCCGCCTATTTGCATAAACAGTGGTGGCAACAACGCTGGCAAAAGTATCTCAACCTGGGCGAACATGGACGTAGAGCTGCACAGATGCAGAGCCAACTTTTGGGGGGAAAGTCTTCAGGGGCAGCCTTGACAATGGCTCAATGGGAAGAGTAAAATAAACCCCAGAGGAGCATATAGAAATAGCAAAAATATATAGAAAATTATAGGGTTTAATTCAAGGGATTTTAGACATTGAAAAATCAATATCAAGTGCTATCTTAAATTCTAATTTATAACTATAAGTATTCTAATTTCCATTAAGCACTTGAAATGTGTAAAATATATCTACAGAATAATCGAATTTCCTATAAACCCCTTGACTTGAATAAATTATATTGTTATGGGCCTCTGCCAGTCTCATCTTCGATTCAGGCTCAACCCTTCTTCGATTTAGAACCCCAAAAAAAAAGGAAAGCCAAGAGCTTCGTATAAGTAGAAAATATGGTTATGGCCTCCGGTAAAGGGGATTTGCCAATTTGAGTTATTCGAACGCAATTAATGGCCGAATATATATATTTTTTTCTTCAGGGCAAAACCAGAAAGCAAATCCATATAGGAATTGGATAATTGAATGGGCAAACGAGACGAGAGACCCCAGAACAGGTGCAAAATAACAGAATAGTCAAATGAAACATGAATTTCCAATGAAAACGTAAACGGTTTTATTTTCTTTTTGTCCCCTCGTTCAGCTGAGGCAGATTTTTCAGGCCTCAGAAGTGGAATTAGGAGGTAGGAGTGGCATATAAGTGGCTGTGGTTCAGTTGAGTTGATTTTCCATGCAGCACGCGCCTCTCCCCAAACCTTTCACCTTTGTGGCCAAATCACAACCTCTTCTTTGCCTTCAAAAAAAAACTCAACAGATGCCAGAAGCCTTGCGTTAGAGTCCTGGCCTTGCGAATTAAATATTTGCCTCGAATATATCAACTCGTATTTTTTTACACGTCATTGAGCATGCGAGATTATCATTGTCATAAATCATACATGCTCTCACAGTCTTTTTCCATAAATATTTACAAAGGCCCACCAAGGAGCGTGCCAGGGGGTTCAGACTGCAGCAGCTTGCAGGATACAGGAAGCTGGGTGTAGAGGATGTTCAGGATGTTCCCCTGGCAAATGCAAAAAATGCTTTCAAAATGTATCCATCTAGCTGCACACTCGGCATGCGTACAGAGTATCTATGGTATTTTATGCACTGGTCTAAAATGTATCTAGGAATTTATATGTTTTATAAATAGTAAGGTAGATTCTTCGTTTTTGAATAGCTTAAGTTTTAGTTTTGTCTGGAATTTATACTCGATTTTCGTTACGTGTTTATATCTTGCCACCTGTAACTGGAGACTGAAGACTGACAGAACTGGGCTGGGTAGTGGGATTCCCAGCTTCGTGGGAGTGCAGAGAAATTGTTTTCACTAAGTCACTCATCATCGTGGCCGTGTCCTTCGCCCTACTCGAGGTTGCTGAAAGGCAGCTCAAGCTCTGCTCCTAGCCCCTGACAATGAGTAACGAGGATGCTGGTAAGAAGGAGTCGGGCAGGAGGAGCACTCAGGAGGAGGAGTCTGGAGGAGTGGCAGAGAAACATCAGAGAAGCTGAGTGTGTTTTGCAGTGCAAGTTATTTTGTTGTGCTGCTGCTGTCAGTCGGAGCTTATAGCTGATGAGGCGTGTTATATGCATTTTATTTGCCTTCTCCCCTCCTCTCCGCTATGCTATTCGGTGTTCCATTTCAAGTTTACCCCCCAAAAGAACAAAAAAAAAATAATCCCCCTCGACTCACACAGAGCGTAACTTCGGTGCTCCTTTTCCTTGCTGCGGTTGGGGCAGAGCCAAGCGATACGCTGGAAATTGCATTTTGAGGTTTCCTCCCGGTTTGGGATTTTTCGGTATCAGATGGTGTGCGCTGGCTGCTCGATGAGGCATTGCACACACACGAGAGGCATCACTCAACTCATTTGTTATTCCTGCCACATATCGCTAATGAGCTAGAGGCAAACTCCAGGCACCGCTCTGGCTCTCAACTCATCAATTAACACGTCAAATCGCTGAAAAGTTAACAAGACCAAGAGTCAGAGAAGAGCAGATAAATTCTAGGATTTCTATTATCGTTTATACCTTTAAAAGGTTCTTAATTGAGGTCTTACCTGGCATTTTTTTAGACCTGTTCTTAAAAGACAAACGGGGCAACTATTTAAAGCATTTACTGGAAATGTGCTGACCATCTCTGTAACCCTAAGTAACCCGGAGTAACCCACCAGCTGTGTCCATCCGTGGCACAGGTGGATGAGCTCGTCCTTACACTCATCCCAAATTGAGAGCCTATCCCCCATTTGATTTGCTTGCTTTTCCCCCCTCACCTTGTAATCGATATATGATTTTGTTTAGTTTTGTACGGCGAATCGGAAGCTGTGAGTATGCAAAATGTGACCGAGGCAAGTTGCCAGGGACAACGGGAACTGGGGAAGGAGCTGGGAACGAGCGGCTGGGAAGCGTCGATGCCACATGACATACCTAAAAGGATTTGGACTTAAGCAGCTTACCATGTAAACAGCGTTGTGCTCACACACAAACACACACGGGGCATGCCACACAGGCACACAATGCGAATTATGATGCATACTTTTATGTAGATTATGGGGACACACTGGGAGAAAGCAGGAAGCGGAAGTGAGGCGGCAGGAGACTGCTGTCGATAGATCAATATTTAAGCCAGGATACAGTGATTATGCGTACACAGTTGACCCAAAAAACAGGTCAAGGAAAGCCATCAACTTTCGAAATATGCACAAAAGGCAAGGTATGTGTGTGTCCTGCAACCTTTCGTTTAAAATTAATAAATAGAAATGTCTGAGAAGGAAACTTAGCATTTATAGTTCGTTCTTTCTGGCCAATTTGGCTCACTGTAGACAAGGGACTAGCTGCCTCTTCTCACTGCAGCTGACGCGCCCAAAGAACTGATGATCCCCGGCTTCCTGATTGTTGTCCCTGGCATCCCGGTTCCTTCCCATTTGCATAGCATCTCAAGTCGTCTCCCTCAAGTCACGGGAATGGGCGCGCTTGCGCTCAGGGGAAGCGGAAAAATTGTGCCAACTGCAAAAGCGTGTCCATCTGTCCCGCATCCTTTGCAAACACTCCACTTCAGCCGTGTCCTTGCCTCCTTTTAGCCACTCCATCTGGCCAACTTGCTGCGTCTCCCGGTCTGCTCAGCCTGCATGCAAATGAGGCTCATATATCCTGCCGTTCTGGCTGGTTCTTCTTTTTTTTGTCCTTTATAGTTCTGCTTTCCTCTTTCTTTCTTTTCTTTTCTTTTTTTTTTAGTTCGTGTCGTTGTTTCTTGTCCCGCCTTGGATTGTGCTTGTTATGTAAAACTTGAGACTTTTCATAGTTTTTTTTTCGCTGGGTCCTGTGATTGTGGGTCCTGTGCCAGCTGCCTGTCAGTTGTTAACTCAACTGCTTTGCATCAAAATATCAATGCATAGTTTTGGGGCCATAGGCATAAATTACAGGCTGTCTAAGGGGGGAGGGAAAGGGAAGGGTATAAGGAGGAGGAGCAGGTCCTTTGCCAGCTGCAGCTGCCATGGCTGATAGGCGCTTAGCCCAGACAATCGCTTCGCTTCGCTTCGGTTCGGTTGGGTTGAGTCCTCCTTTGTTTTACGACCGTAACGGAATGGAGATTGAAGGACGAACTCAAGAAATGGCCGATTGTCCTTTGATGGGTTCACTGGACCAGCTGGAAATCGCAGTTAGTAGCTTCAATAATTTACAGCAGGAGTCTAAGAGAAAGTCCTGAAGTCAGAAACCTTTGTTTCAGTTGTGGTTTTTATGGTTGGAAAACTTAAAGCTTGAGAGGTAGGATTTAAAGAGTAAAAAAAAGGTTTTTTTTTTTAAATTATTTGGATTTCAAACGGGAAAAAGAGAATTAAAATTAATTAATTAATATAAAAAGATGAAAAATTTCATACAAAAATCAATAAAAATTCCTTTAAAATGCCTGGTTTTTACTTAAAGTTGGCAAATATATTTATTAATAGTTTTATAACTCAAAAATAACTTCAACACTAATGGTTAAAATTATTATATAAAAATTATTTTTATATATTAACAATTATAAAACCCCCTGCAAGGGTATAAAGAGTACAAATTCTTATTTGTTTATAATAATCGAATAACTTTTCTGCTTTACAAACCTCTAACATTATTAATACTCTCTAAATACCAGATAACCATCAACAAACTAATCAAAAATCTGTATATAGTAGCTTATTTCCCACCCTATCCTAGCTTAATAATTTTAAATTTTTCCAAAATATCAAATTAAATTCACTCTCGGCGCAGTCTTTTTCTGCTTCAAATGAAAAAAGCCTGGCATTATCGACGTGACACCAGATTAACCAGGATTATAGCTGTGCTCCTGCTACGCGGAGGCTGGCACAGCCCGCAACATGCGTGTCCATTCATTTGTCAGCCAGACAACCAACCAACCAACCAGACAGCCAACCAGCCAGCATAAGTTTTCCGGAATGCATACACCATTTCCAGGGAAAAATGTGAAAATTCGAAAATTATATCCGCACAGCTTAGAGTCGCGGGCTTAATGCATAATTTACGAGTGTTTCCAGCATGGAATCTTTAATTAAAAATCGAATAATAACCCAGCCAGCATGTCTGCTAAAGGAGAAAAAAAAAGCAGAGGGGCAAATATAATTGCATATTACGGCACACATTTGCAAGTCCCTGCACATCCTGCCATCCTGCGATGCAGCGCAATTTATTTATTCACGGAAATAGGAAAATAAACTAGCACCAATTTTGTGAGAAAATTTTGGGAAAAATCAAATGCTGTTCAAGTTGTTTGCTCTCCGCCCCGGCAGCTGATGACTTCGCACACTTGTTTGCCCAGGATATTCGCCATAAAGGATGTGCTTAAGTGCATCTTGCACTTTGACTTGCCAATTGCACCGCCGCCGTCTGTCTGGCAGGGAAGTAGTCTCCCTTTTTGGCTAGCAGTCCTTAGCAGATCCTAGCTAACAGTTTACCAGCTCCCTGCTACCTAGCTTCCAGTTTCCCAGCTCCCGAGCTCCCTGCTCCCTGCTCCTGGCTTCTGCTTAACAGCTGACTAATAGCTTGATAAACTGCATGCCACGCTCTCATAATGAACGCCATCCAGCTCAGACTTAACCCAGACCCATCCCAGACCCTGTCCTGTCCTGTTTCCCCCTGTGCTCCCCTTATTTGTCTGCTTTCAGACGACATTAAACCGTCAGGAGTTGAGCATATTTTGGGCTCCAAGCGGGAACAAGGAACAAAGGACATGCACACTTTACAGATGGCCGACTACGGGTTTTATATGCGTGAATTGAAACAGTTATTTCTACCTAGATAACTTTTAACAATATTATAAATTATGATATTTAACTGACTCAAAGAAGGGTTTTTTTTTTAACTCACATTGTTAACTTACAGGTTTTTAGATGCTATTTCTATATTTTTTCTTCCGAAAACCACACAAGAAGCTACGCGTTGAAGTTAATTAGCTTTTGCGGGATTTTAACGTGGGACAGCCAGGATCACACATGCTATTTTGAACTTAAGGAGGAGGAATATTATTATTATTATACAAGATGTATTACAGAGCTCTCAAGAATTTTTTGCTCACAAATCAGTGGCTTCGACGGCCCCTGAATCAGTTCCTCTATGCCATTTTGGGTATTTGAGAAGGGAATATTAAAACAATTACTGTAGAAAAAGGATACATAAATGTAAAAATGTACATAATGTATATATTGTAGCTATACAACTTTACCTCTGACTCTAGGAACTAGAAACTCATCTTAAACTGCTAAATGAGGTACATATTTGCAAATTAGTCACCTCTCTGGTTCCTAGGTGTGCAAAATACCATCTCTTGAAATGATAATCTTTTAGCTTTCACCATTTCGAAAATTTCTCAGTGTATCCAATGAAATTTTTTCATAATTGTAGCTTTGCCGCCATCTTTGTTTAAGTTTTGCCAATTAATCCTCAAGTTTTTAGTGTCAAGAAGATGAACTCAGGGCTGCATTGATAAACAATCGTACAATTAACGGTCAAAAAGCGGCCCATCAAATTTGGAACTGAGGATTTTGGAACGGACAAAAATTTTAACATATGGTCGTCAGTGGGAAGGAGCTAAATTTTTATATATATTACATATTATATAATACTTTAAGGCACAGGCAAACCGAGTCGATCTAACCATGTTCTTCTGTCCTTTTCTATGTAAATTAGTTTCTCAGTTTTGAAGTTGTCTAAATAAAACTTTGCAGGTCTTTTAAAGATTCTCACTATTATATAAGTCGGAACATATAGCTGGCATAGGAACAACTGGAAATTTGTAGAAAAAAAGCTGCTAAGGTATACAAACTGCCAAAGCTAGCATTCTGGCTTGTCCTACAAGAAATTGGATTTTAATTGCAAAAGAAAAGCAAAATAGTTTACTCATTGAAATTGTAATGTTTTTTTTTTTAAATTGATATTTAGCTTACAACCAAACAGCTGTCTTAGCACTGAAAAATACGATAACAAATTCGATAACAAACTCCAAAGAAGGAAGACCAAGAATTGAAATCCTTAGATTTAGTGCTTATCGAAAGCAAAAACGTAAAGTTAATACCGATATAAGCGTGTATTCCTTTTGTTTATGCTAATTTACAGATATATATAGATTACATTACATGTTAAATGTATAACAATATTATAATAAACATAAAATTTGAATATAATTCAAAATCAAATTGTAAATACCCCCACCAATATTGGTAATACACATATCGAATGGTGATTCATAGCAGTCAATTCTAAATAGAATAGTTTGCTGATTTTATTAACAAGCTGCTAGCATTATATAAATAAATAATTCCAAATTAATTGAACACTTAAGAAATGCACCATAAAGCATTCGCTTATACACACTTGATGTATAGCTCAGGCTCAGCAGTGTGAATATGACATAATTAGAAAAGGGCATATCGATAAACACATGCTCTGATGCGAACGTTTGCCAACACTGGACTCGAAAAAGTTTTCACTGTCAAACTCAAAGCTTGTTGGTTCAGTCGGAAATACTTTTGTGCTCATTGTGTTGGTGAAAAAAAAGAAAAGAAAAAGAAAATTTGAAAAACTGGTGCCTCAAAATGGGGCAACCATGTGAGATCTGCTACAGCAGTGATAACGACGTGATGATCTTTGGGCAGTTTGTCAGGCAGTTGCGGCATGTCATGCATCGAAACTGCTTGGTAAGTTTCCAATTTCAATCCAGAAATTAGCAGCTCACTCCACCACGTGCTCCCTCTCACTTTCACCCGCTCAGACTCTTATCATGGGTCAATTTTTGGAGAGCAAGCAGGTCGATTATCGCAATTGGAACTTCCTCAGGGAGGACTTTGAGGGGGAGAAGCTGCGCATTAGCAGGATCAGATGCACGTACTGCCGCCGCCGCGGGGCTAATCTCTCGTGCACCCACCCGGGCTGCGAATACAATTTCCACACCAAATGCGGTGTGGCCAACTTTGCTCTTTTCCAATTTGAGGGAAAGTTCGATTCCTTCTGCGCCCAACACGTGCCGCAGCCCCGGAAACCTCCGGAGCCCGGCGATCGTTGCGCGGTCTGCCTTGCGCCGGTGGTGCCCGAGGGGCAAGAGTTTAGACCGGCACGGGCTTTCCAGGGTCCGTGCTGCCAGAACGGCTGGTTCCATCGCGACTGCATTCAGGTTTTGGCCAATACAACGACCCATTACCTAAGGTGCCCGCTGTGCCGCGATGAAACCCAATTCGCCAACGTGGCCTTGCTGGGCGTGTCGCTGCCAAAGTGGTGAGTTCGAATAGTTTGATTACTTTTCCTTGCAAAAAAAAAAAAGTACAAATATCCAAATCGTTCAACACAGGCGCTTCATTTTGCCCTTTCCGAAGGCAGTCTTGAGTGTGCCCGCCAATCCTCAAACCGATGAAGCACCTGAGTCAGGCGCTAGCGTCGCCAGACCTGACATGTAAATGTAATATATATTCGGCCGATCGGGCGGAGCGTCCACCACCGATGCCGAGGCGAATGCACAAACCACACAAAAGACATTTAACAACAACGGGAGCATAAACAATTCCAATTAAATTTACAAATATGTGAGTGGATATTATAGTTTTACTTGTTTTCTTGTTTTGTTTCTTTGTTTTTCTTAATTTATTGTTTAATAGAAGTCTTGTCATAATTTTTTTTGTGAATTAAGCTTCAGGAGTATTTAGTTTACCGATAATTACCCACAGATTTATAGTGTAATAAGGAATCGTACAGTTTCCTGTTCTTAATTACCTCCTCCTTAAAGAGCTCCTTAGAGAGTCCTTTTTTCGAGATATGTTTTTTTGTTGTTATACTGTTTTTTGATTAAGCTAATATCGTGTGTAAACTCACATACTTTTAGCATATTTTATATATTTTATAATATATTAAAATGTTAGTTACCTAAGGAAGGGATATATATGTAAACACAAACTTTTTTGTCAATTTTCGAGGCATTCCAGCATATAATTCATAAGCCCGTCATTTTGCAATATGTTGCTTATAACTTATACTATTATTTATCATCTTGGAAATCACTTTTAACTATCTCCAAAGTTTCAGGGTATTATCATTACCTTCCTAAAAAAAAAAAAATTCTAAAACATGACCCAATTTTGAGCCTTTACATTTTTATATAATTTTAACTGGGATATGTGCAAACATTTTGCAATATTTATATTTATTTTTGGCAAACTTCGAAATCAGTAGTATGGTTTATATGATTCTTTGTCTTGACTTGAAAGGTTACCTTCTATCTTTACCCATTTTTATATATATTTAAAACTAAAGTTCCTAAATCATATATTACAATATAAAGTACATGAAACTATGTTGGGAGCTTTTAAAATATATAAATTCTTTCCCTAAATGTTAACAAATTTGTTAAAAAGCTATTTTAATGGCAAGTTTTTTAAACAAGTTTTGAGTCAAAGGCTTCCTTGGATAGTAATCTTTAAAGTATTGTATTGTATTTAGTATTATTGTAGTGGTGTTGTAGCTTGAATTTTATTTTATAAATAAATTGATATATATTTTATTTTTATTTTCTCTCTTTTAAATTACAGATGACTTTGCAAGTTATTGTCTATATACACACTGGTCTGTACAGACCCTTTTTTGACGCAAATTAATTACACATTCAAAAGAGCATCTCGCTGTCGATGCATCGGTGGAAGAAAACAGCTTAAAATGGCGGACAAATCACAATCCTGAAATAAGAGTTTGTTGATTTGACACCCAGTAGCAAGATCCACTTAACAAGACTTTAATTCATATGTGTTTATATATTATTTAATATTAATACTAATAATTATAATTCATTTTCATGGAAAAAGAACAGGTAATTGAACTCTATTTAAACTTGATGAATTCTGTAAAGTAAAGTTGTTTTATATATTTTCAGCACCATTTTCCATGCAACAATCTGCTGTCAAAACGAGTCTGTATCTTGAAGCTAAACACTAAAAAACTGCTTATACTTTAAGCAACATTGAGTACTTAGCTGGAAAATGCCAAGGCATTAAATCAGATAACAGCTGCAAGCTGCAACTTGCAGCATCCTGCAAGTTTTGTGGCTATTTGTATTGTACATTTCTCTGGCAGGATGTAAGGACTGTTACCCGCAATATGATTGCCTAGTTTTTGTGAAGGAATCGCTTCCGCAGCACCCGCAGTACGATGCTGTTGTTACTCCTTATCCGATCGATTTGATATGTGAAATGACAGCTTTTCCAGCTTCCACAGGGAATGTGTTAACGCATTTGCCACGCCCATTTGCCCACACAAAACCCCAACGTTCAATTGCTGCTCGTTTTGGCGAAAAGAATTCCTTGCCGCCATCCATGTTGTCCTTGTTGCTTTTTTAACTTTTTGTTCTTTTGTCGCGACGAAGGAGCCACCTGGGGTGGCACGGAGCAGGAAGCATGAAGCAGGCAGGCAGGAGCAACACAACAGCAGACAGCAGACAACAGACAGCAGACGACAGATATGTATGATGAAATACAAATTAAATTTCCCTGGCGCACACAAGCGCAGAGCAGGAAAAAATCAGATATGAAATGTAAAACTGAGGCAGAGCCTGAAAATGGGGATGAAGAGCAGCATCCTACGTACATACTTCATCAGCGGTACGCACGGTTTTCCGCCGCCTCCCCCTTTCAGCAAGGACTCAAAATTCGAAGCGCACAGCAATTGAAGTCAGAATTTAAATGGGATTTCCCTTTCCCTCACTCATCAGCACTTGGCTTGCTCTGATCCCTCACACTATCACTGTGAAAATGCGTAAAAAGGCGTATAATTTGCATGAGATTTGATTTCACACGAAACTTGCTACAGACACACACAGCTGAGGGTGGAAGGCGAAGGCGTCTTAGGAGGGTTGAAAGCTGGAGTTATGGGAATATGTGCAGGAAAAGCGATATTTGTTGGAGTTGGAAACCCAAAAAGTTGAAGGTTTACGTTCCGGAACCCTCGTGCACCCATTCAGGAACTCAAATTCATTTCAAAATCATTTCAAAAGGTAAATTCAAGTAAGTACTGACTTTAATTCATATTTTTATACATCTAATGATTTATTTTTATTTCAACTGCAGGACACTCTACAGCCCAGAATTTCCTGATTTGAATCTAACGACAAATGGAGGCATTGCTTCGATATATATTTCCATTCAGCTGATTGCCTAACCCTCGCCATAATGCTTATATTTCGATCCCTGCATCACCGCTGCCATTACCATTATGCCGAATCCCTAACCATTTCTAGTTATGAGTGAAGTCAAAGTCAAAGCCAGGCTTCTGAGCAACTCGATGCCATTCTGGCTGATTGCAATTGGCACTGGCTAATGCCCAGGCTACCATGCTGGCATGCCGCGTCCCCGGAGCTTGCCCCCCGCGCCGGCTTTCAACAGAGAACGCTTTGCTGCTTGCAATTGACAGTTTCGAATACAGATTTAAACGCAGGTTCAGATACAGATACAGATAGAGATACTGCTACGGATGGGAGGCTGCTGCAGTATTGAGTACATATAAAAACAATAATGGAGCTGCGAAGGTTGTCGAAAACAAATAATAATAATATGTAAGAGTGGATGCCATAGAGGCTCAGTCACTCGACGGAGGTCTACCTTAGGCTAGGATTTCGTCTAAGGAAATGGAGTCCTCCATGATTTCCTTGGAACTTTAATTGTTTGACTTTGTTTTAAGTCAAGGAGCAGCTTTGTGGCCAGCAAAGACTTCAAAGGAGTACCATGAGTTGAAGATGTACCCAGAGTACCTAGACTCAAAAGAGGACTTTGACTTCAGGTGTCCTTCGACTTCAGGTATCCTTCGACTTCAGTCATCCCTCGACTTCAGGTGTCTCTCGATGGCATATACCCCTCTTAACGGCCAGAGGCGGGGTATTAAAAAAGCAAACCAAGGAAGCAACTGAAAGGGAATACGAAAATACATACAACAATAAATATTAATAAATTTCACATGATCATAAAAATAAATTTGTGAATCCAACACGCACTGGCGAACACACACACACACACCGCACACGCACACACTCACTGCGAGAGATACGGGCCCAGTCAATACACACATACACACATGAACATATTACATTATAAGGCTTAGCCATAACAAGGCAATCACATTATTAGGCAACGCCCAACGCCCAACGACTGGCTGTCAGGTGCTGGTCCTGGTCTCTCTCTCACTCTCCGCCTGCCTCACACAAGGACGCATCGTTGTAACGGTAATATAAACATATGCAATAAGGTTATCTTATTACCCTGCGAGCAATGATAAAGAAGAGGGGACAGCGGCAAGAGCAGTGGCACGGCAAATGACAGCACACACACCGAGGACACACAGGACTCACCACACACGGCACACGCACTTCACTGCGAAATCGAAGCAAATAATTTCACACCCCAATCTCCAGGCCATAACATCTTATGGGTGCCCTTCCCCCATCCTTCCCGGATCATCTTGAGCGCTCTCAGACGGGGCAGGGCGGAATGAATGCTCAAATGGGAACCCAGAGAGATCCCAGCCGGGCCAAGATCGCTGCAAGTTTGGCTGGTAGCATCGACCAAGACCAATAAAGCACTTCCGACACCCTCCACCCGGGTTGCCAGGTGAATTGTCAGGCTCTTAAGCATCTCTGATTGTGACACAAGCACCACACCCAGACACCAAGTGCTCCGTCAGCCCTAATGGCATCTCCTTTAGGCTAGTTAATCCCACCTTTCGTGTGTTCCGGGGCTGCTCCATTTCCATCTCCATCGCAGCACATCCGAGGCGAAGCCGGAGGAGAAGAGAGAAAAGAAAAAAAAACAAATTGAAAGAGCTATGGGTGCAACGGCAGCGGCAAAGAGCAAACCCCAAGCGAGTTGGAGGCAAACAAGCAGACACCGAAAATAAATTTTTTTTGGCTAAGCTCTGGGCACCGGAATAGGGGATACCCTTTTGAGGAGGTTTTTGGAACTTGTATTTTACAAAGAAGAAGTAGAGTTACAGCAAGGGAAATGTAATATAAAAATTACTTACATTATAATACCCTGCAGTGGTATAATTAAATAAGATCATAAAAAAGGTGAGATAGTAAAAATAAGATGAGTAACGCCTTACAATGGCCCATACTCTCCAGAAAGCTAGTTGAAAAGAGCACAAAAATAACAGAAAGATTAAGATAACATAATAAGATGAGATACGAGAACATCTCTTGGAATCTTAATTAAAATATATATATAGAGAGAGAGAGAGATCGAGAGCGAGAAAAATATAGAGAGAAGAACACATAGACTTAGAGCAAAGAAAATATAATGTAAATCTTTAATAAAATAATAATGATGAGAAAATAATATGTAATAAGAGTAAGGCTGTAGTCCATGCTCTCTTGAAATCTTATTAAAAAGATCAATGAATATATCTTTACTAGATAGGATAACAAGATGAGTAACGCCATGCGATGGCGTTTTCTCTCTTGAAATCTTTTTGTAAAGCGAAAGAGAGAGAGAGAGAGAGAGAGTAACGCCATATGATGAGACATGCTTCCCTGGAAGCTTGTTGAAAAGCCAGAGGGAGAAAGTTAGAGAAAGAGAAAGACAGAGAGTTCTCTCTCTCGCGAGAAAGCGAGAGAGAGAGAGAGAAATCAGTTCGTTCAAAAGCCTATCGCTCTCTTAAGCAAGGCACATACTGTAAATGTGCATTCTAGATCTCTCCCTTTGCATACGTGCATATTTTTTATATTTCTAGATTTAACAGATTTCTAGATTTATAGAAAAAAATTGTTGTTAAAATTTGCTTGAATTTGCCACTTAAACGTTGTAAGCGTTATGCATCTTACTCTCTACACTGACTTTGGTTAGAAGGTGTATTTAAACCGTTTTGATTATAAGCTTAGAACCTTTTTCATTTTCTCTCCTTGATTTGTTGTGTAATATAATATTAATACTCCCTTTCGGCAAGGGTATCTATGAAATAGAAGAGCAAAAATGAAGAAAATGCGGCGACCAAAAAATGGACCAAAATCGATAAGAATGTAATTTGCCATAATTCACAGAAATTTGCTCGGCATATTGGCTTTCTCTCTTCTTATTTTTTTCGCCCTGTATAAAAGTATACATATATATTTGCACATGTGTGTGTGTGTGTGATGCTGTTGTGTGTTTGTGTGTCCTAACAAACATCAACAAACACAACAACGGGAGAGAGGGAAGATGAAAATTATTAATGGCTAGGCTATTGGCATTAAAATTACACCTTCTGCAAGAAAAAAAAAAGGAAAAGCACAAGAACAGGCATAAACAGGCACAAACACGCACACGCAAACACACAGATATCCCTCTGCTCCTGTCACAGGATACACCCCCGCTCTCTTATGCATTAAATTGACATTCATATTACTTATTTATGCATGGGAAATTAATTTTGATATGTTGATTTCTCGCATGAGCAAATCCAACATGCCGACGCAACACCCACAGTCACCTTCATAACGAACGGAATGCAGGTGACACACACACACACGCGCACTGAGGCACACCTGCTGTCCACCTGTCCACTCTGCGTTATATCCTGGCAGCTGGTCTAGGGTCCTTGTAAATAATGCAATGCTCTGGCGCCTAGAAAAGCCTAAAAGCCTAAAAATAATAAATATAATTTTAAATATGCTTAGAATTCCCCAGTTAAAGTGTTCTTCCATAAAAACCTTCAAAACCTTTCTTAGACTTAGGCTTTCATTTCTATATTCAATTTGAATTTAAAATTCCATTTTTTCTGGAAATTCTACAGCACTGCTCACCTCCCTAGCCCCACCAACTTCAAGATTATAACCCCTAAGGTCCTTTTATAATCATTATTATTATTATTATTATTATCTCTAGCTGAATTCGGGATCAAGTAAGTGGCGGTATACTCGAATATTCAAAACACAGCCAATTTATGCACTCAACTCTGATAACCCGGCACTTCATTTTCATTTTCGATTCGTTGGTGGCCCCGGGGCCATTTTAATCACTGACTTTGTCATTAGTTATGCACGAAAAAGCCAGCTCTACCGGTAATGGCCCTGGGTCTCAGGATCTTCTGGATGGTTGAAATGGAATGGGGTTAATACATAAATTGAAAGCCAGTGGCGGATATCTGTGTAACTTTGCTCTTTGTCTCTCTCGCTCTTTGGGAGTTTCTAGTTCACTTCCGTTGCGTCCAACTCATTGGGCGCACTTCCTGTCATCCGGTGGCAGGGCATCACCTACTGCGGGACTTCCTACTGCTACCTCCTGCTACCTCCTTCCTTTTCCCTTCTTCCTCCTCCCTTTTCCCATTGAAATCTAATTGTTTTTAATCACTTTCCAGTTGCCCAGTTGGCTTCAGGCTTAGTTGGATTGCCAAAATAACGATTATACGTATAGCATAATAATAATAATTATCATCGTCTCGAAATGGTTTCTAGGAGAGCAGAGCTAAGGGCTAACCAGGGTATCGACTCATTGAGCTGGGTTTGCAGTCTGTGAATTTTGGATGCACTGTGCTGGCCCCTGATAAATTCCTCCTTCAGTCTGCCGCCTTCCTTTTCGTGTTTTTGCTTTGCATAACTCGAGTTGCTCGACGTTGTTGTCCTTGTTGTCGCTGCCACTCTTAGTGGGGCAATTAAGCGATAAGCTAGCTAAATACACAACACTCTTCAACGCCCCCCGGTTACGCCCCTCCAGTTAACGCCCTTCAAAAAGTGTCAGGGGAAAAATTTGCAATGGAAAAGACACAACATTTTCCACAACAAGAGAAAGAGAGAGACAGAGACTGAGAGAGAAGGAGAGCTGGCAGCTCGGAGATGAAGATAACCACTTGGAAACTCATTAGTTGGGAATTATAATTAGACAATTATTTGGTTTTTAATTTGTTCGCATTGCGAGTATTATTATTATAGCCATAATTGTTGTGATTATTGCATAGGAGAGAGGCTGAGAGGCTGAGGCTGAGGCTGAGGCTGAGGCTGAGGCTGTAGCAGCAATAGTTACGCATACGCCATGTGTGCCGGCTCTGGCTAATGCCCAAATGAAATACCACTTAATGATTTTAATTAGTTGTCTAAACACAGAGATTTAGCTGCTGTTTTTGCTACTTCTACTGCTCTTGATCCTGCTCCTTTTCCTACTCCTTCTCCTACTCCTGCTCCCACTCCCGCTCCTATCCCAGCCCCATTCCCATGTCCAGGTCTGAGGTTAGCCCAATGCCTTGATGAAGTGTTTGCTTCGTCACCAGGCCCAGGCCTCGATGTCGTCGAGTCCTCCTCCAACGGGCTGCGATTCATTCATTTTGTGTGGTTTTCCGCAGCCAAAAACGAAGCTTATGTCCTCGTCGAACAGACCCTCCCCTCTCCGCCCAGGCAGGCAACCAACCGCAAGGCAAATGCGGCTAGGACATTAGAGCAGATGCTGTCCTTGGCAGGGCCCAACTCCAGCTCCAGCTCCTTGCTTGTGTGCTTACACTTCAACTCATTAGCGCGTAAAGAATCTTAACGCTTCAAAATGAATTAATTTTCATCCAATTTGGCGTTGTCACACACACACACACAGCGAAATGAGCTGGGAGCCGAGCACATTGTCGTCTTTTGGCTCATTATGCACCTGCCCCAGAAGGTGGCTACCTGTCTCGCATCCACCCAGCCCTCGTCCTTGTTGTCGCGCTCCTCCTCCACTCTTTATTATTTTTATTTTCGTCCTCGTTTCACTTTGCTTTGTTTAATTTCTGTGCTTTCTTTTTTATTCTGTTCGCTGATTTTAAATTTCGCCAAGCTTCCAGCTTCCCTGCTCCCTGCTCCCTGCCCCCTGAACCTGCGTCCGTCCGCCTGTCAGCCCGTGTATCCGTTTGCCGCCGCCGCCATGTGCGTGTGTGTGTGTATTTAAATCCGATTTGAATAATTACAAATTTCAATTGTATGAAAAGCAACGGCAACGGCAGCCGCTGCCCCGTGACAGCCGGCAATATGACGCCATATGGAAATGGCATGGCGGAGGGGTTTACGGTGGCAGCAGGAGGAACAGGAGCAGGAGCAGGAGCAGGAGCAGGAGCAGGAGCAGGAACGGGAGCAGCAGTATTTACCGTACAATGGCAGTCATGGCAGCCCGTTGTCACACTTAACGAAAATGGCTTATGCTTCTGCTTACAGGTAATTTTTCGAAAATTCGAATAACAGAAAATGCGAATCATTATCAAATATTCAAGGGTGTGTCCAGGGAATATTAGGTTTATTTTATTGGAGTAGAAATAGTGATCTTAGCGCAAAATTTAGACACAAAAATCAGCAAAGTTTTCACTATTTTAAATGATTTTTTTTAAAACTGAGGGACAAATTATTTAAAAAGTGATATTAAATAAGGGGATACAGTGATTATTTTTAAGCGATATAAAATGATAATTTGATTAATTAAAAATTATTTGCTGTATTTGGCTATTTGCTTTTGAATAACTAAAAAGCAAACAATTTTAATCTCAATTAAAGTAACATATATATTTATATATATTCTGGAAAATTTCAAAGGCATTCCTCCTTGTTTTTTTTCTCAGTGCCGCTGCCTTTCACAGTCGCTGGCTGCGTTGACAACAACAACAAAAGGCTGCGAGCAGGAACAACAAGAACAAGGACAACGGCTTCTGTTTCTGCCGAGTTAAAGATAAGATTATTACCCACCACACCCACTCTCACCACACCCCCTACACTCACACCCACTCACACACACACTCTACACACTCACATTGCCGCACACACACACACACACACTCGGGTGCCTTTGCCTGCTTGGGATTTATTTTGGTATTTCGCATTTCGTTCTCCTTTTGGAGGTCCCAGTTCCCCAGCTCCCTGCTCCCTGTTCCCTGCTCCCTTCTCCCTGTTCCCTGCTCCTACTTTCCAGTTCCCAGCTCCCGATGACAGTTCTTTTTTACCGTTTTCTGAGTTCCTTTTTCTTTTTTTTTTTTGTGGGTCGTGCTCATCCAACGCTCTGCGGTTGACTATTCCGACTTTGGCGGCTCTTCTCTGGCCTTTCATCACGTTTGAATAATAATTTCCCTATTCCGTGTGGTTCGCACTGAAATCAATTGCAAGTCGAGTGGTTTCTAAATCATCGGAGGACCAGCAGGGTCCCCAAAAAGGCAAGGTTTTGATTTCTTAAAGAAAGTGTTTTATTTTCCCAGAGAAAAGTTCTTTAAATAAATGTTGAAGAGCTTAAGCTGCTCGTTGCATTTTTGCAACTGAGGGATGTGCTTTTTCTTATTATTTTTTTAACTTTTTAGGGAGTTGGTGTTGTTAGTATAAAATATAATAAAAATATATAATGCTAGGAGTTAATTTCTGAATCAACTTTTAAGTTAAAGGTCTTTAAAGAATCAAGGTTTTAATTCCTTAAAGCAGAAATATGTTTGTTTACATTTTAAAGTTCTTTAATCTTCTTTCTTTTATTAAATATATTTTGAAATGTAAGGAGCTTAAGCTGCTTTTTGCATTTTTGCAACTGATCAGTGTCCTTTGCCTTAAGGGTTGTCTACATTTTTTTTAACTTCTTAGGGAATTAGTGTCGTAGAAACATTCAAAAATATATAGTTAATGCTAGGAGCGCATTTCTAAAACAACTAAATCAAAGGTCTTCAAGGTCTCAAGATTTTAATGCATTAAAGCAGAAATATTTGTTATAAATGTTTATTATTCTTATGCTTATTCCTATTCTCCTTTTAACTTTCTTTTTTTTCATTAAGTCTCATTTGAAATGTAAAGAGTCTAAGCTTCTCTTTGCATTTTTGCAACTGAATAATATTCTTTGTCACAAGGGTTTCCTTTGGAATTAGTGTTGCTTGTCTGTATTGAGATATATATGTCTTATTATATATATTTTAAAAGCTAGAATTTGAGATATAGATGTACTATATTATAATATATATTTTACCATAAATTCTAGTTAGATTTTGCAACAGGTGTCCTTCCTTTGTCTGCTATGCATCTCTTGGATTTTACTGTAAACAAGTTCAAGTTCTATTTTGTTAACTACTTTATTTAAATATATATTTAATATATATATAGTAATGAAAAAGGACTTTCCTACTGCTCCTTCTCCTTCAGGACTTTACACTCCGCTAGCTGGAAACCAATTAGTTGCTGAACTCCCAAGTGCTGACCCACTCGAAAATGATATATGGCAATCTCGGCTACATGGTCAAGCCATCTTCAGCTTCCAGCTCCATATCCTTCTCCAGCTTCCAGCTCCTTCTCCATTCCCTTCACCCATCTCCTTCTCCATCTCCTCTCCGGACACTTATCAGCACTTGGCCATCTGTTGGACTCCGGGTCGGGGCATCGAGTGCCTGCGATGGCTGCCCAAGTGGACGGGGACAATCTACTGTTAAATTACTTTAACTCGATTCATTTGCAATTGCTTTTTTTTTTTGGTTTTCTATTTTTTGAGTGTGTGTGTGTGTAGCTTTTATGGTCTGCTTTTTGTTGGTTTTTTTTTAACACACACACACACAGAGACTAAGCCTGGCAGCGACAGGCGAAGATACCTGAACGGACTTTTCTTTTTCCCGTGTGCGAGTGTGCCTCGGTCGCTGGCTATGAAACAGATAAATTGCAAAAGTTTTCCCAAATATTTTCACAAGACGACGGCAAAGTCGGCGGCCTGAAGGGAAAAGTGAGAATGTAGAAGGGAGAAGGGGAGAGCCTTGCCTTAGGCCCGGGCAGGTAGCGCAAAAATCTGCAATAAAATTTTACCAATAAACTTTAGACGACGCACACATGGATCCCATGGATAGGGATGTGAAGATGTGGCGATGTGGCTGTGCCGGAATGCGGATGCGGACAGGTGGAACTTTTTCGGTGAACTATACTAAATTATTGTAGTTGCTGAAAAAGTTTTTGGCACCCCGCTCCGACGTCTGACACAGGCAAGCAGCAAAAAAAAAAAAAACACAAAAGCAGAAGGGAAACCTTTTTGACATGGGAAGTGGGGTGCTGCAGATAACATGTGTGTGTGTGTGTGTGTGGGGGAAGGGCTATAAAATGCGGTGAACTAATGTTGCACCCACTTGCGTCCTTCCCCCGCACCCCCTCTTGGCTTGTTATTAACTTTGACTGCACTCGAAGCGAGGCATCCTGCTGCTCCCTCGCCTCGCCTGCTGCTGTGACAAATGTGCCAAACTTGTCCCGCTGCCAGGTCCCTGCACTATAAGTATTTATTTATTTTTTTTTGGTTCCAACTCGGATTCCGGGGTCAACAGATTGTGGGTCAAATGTGTGCTCAAGGTCGGCATACAAAGTTTGCATTCCCAGGCGGCGGCGGCGGCGGCGGCACAACTCCCAACACGAAGCCAGTGAAGAGGCTTCAGCCTAATTTATTGATTGGGGACAGGGTCCTGTGGCAGCTCCAGATTTGTGACATTTTTTTTGCGACTCTAAAGATCGGTTCGCTTGCATTTCCGCCCCTAGAAAAGTGTATCATTTGAGGGACACAAAAGCCTCAAAGCAGCCCAGAAAAACTTTCTTTTGTTTGGCAAGCCGGGCACGTACGCCCGTGGATACAATATGTCATAGTGGCAGGCAGCATGTGCTGCCAAAAAGGGGAGTGGTAATGACACAGTGGCTCCTCCACTTACGGGGCACCTGGCCCTTGCAAAATCACCACTTATAGATCCTCGAGATCAACGTTCCAAAGCTACCGATAAAGTTTCGCTGACGCTCATTCATTTTTTGGGTAGCCACTTACAACCCAATGTGGCCGAAAGTGTCGATAAAACTTTCGCTAAGCCCCTCGCCGCATGTCCTTGTGTCCCGTGTCCCGTGTCCCTGCACCAATGGCCAGCTGACGAATTTTTGCCGGGCGCGCGCGAGCCACATTAACGCGGCTAATGGTGAAAGTTTTATGCCTCGGCTTCGGCTTCATAATGTGCAACACTTGAGCAACAAGGGCGCCTGCTTTAATGCTCCACCTCCGGTTTATGCCACGGCTCCGGCGCTGTCTCCTGAACCTGCTCCTTGTCCTTCCTGGGGGCCTGCTCCTGCTGCTCTTAAGAGAGCGCTTAAGAGAGAGAGAAAGCCGGATGCTGGGGCCAGCACCCAAGAGGCGCCCGATGGTCTGACAGGAGCAGAAAGGACGCACACACACCCCCCACCCACCCCCCAAGTAAACTTCGAAAGCCCTTCGCATGCCCAAGAAACCTACGCGGGTTCCAGCAAGGCTCGTAGCTGGTAACTCGGCTTTCCTCGGCTTTCCTCGGCTCTTCTCGGCTTTCCTCGCTTCGTATGCTTTGGTCCTTCGCTCGGATGTTAGCACTCGACAGTTGGTTATGAAATCTGAACGTGTTCGCACGTGCCGCACGGATCTCGCAGCAGCTAAAGCCATCCACTCAACTCAGTTCCACACCAATCAGCACTTCAGACGCATCGCATCATCCCGGACTCTGGCCGCCAAAGTGAAAGTGAAAGGATAAGTGAGAGCAGACACTATTGGTATCGAAACGGAAACGGAAACCGAAACCGAAACCCGAAACCGAAACGGAAACGGAAACCGAAACTAAAACCGAAACCGAAACCGAAACTGAAACTGAAACAAAAAAAAATCGGGAGTCGCTGGCATCAGAGAGATTGAACGCATTTCATGCCAAAAAAAAAACTTTGTGTTGCAAATCTGTGTTTTTTGTGTTCGCGCTTCGCCACCGTCCCACCACCCACTCGTCGTCCTTAGTTAGCCATACCAAGTCGCATGTTAACCAACTCAATCAACAAGCTGCACAACTGAGGTTGCAAGAAATTAGTATGTAGTTTCGCGTTAAGTTTTAAAAATTATCTACATCCGTCGGCGATAAACAAGGTTTTGTTACGTTCTTTTTTTTTGGTTTTTTTTCAACTTTTTTTTCACGTTCTAAAAATAATAAAAAAAAAACAAAAGGAAAATCAAAATGTACAAAAATATCTAAAAAGTAAATAGAGAAGCAAAAAGCTAAACAAAAACCAAGCAAAACCCAAAGTTAGCAAGTTAGTGTCTTTGTGTGTACAAAACAATTGGTGAATGGTAAGGAAAAGCAGTCCAGGCAGTTAAACGAGAGCCAGGATCAAGGAGCAAGGAGCAAGGACCTAGGACCAGAATCCGAGCCGAGCTGCTAAGGAGGAGTTCCAAGTGAAATACCAAAGAGAGCCCCGTGTAAGTTGAAAATGCCGCGAATTCGAATTCAAATTACAAAAATTACAATATCCCTGCCAAGCACTTTTCTATATCTCCACTTTTCCTCTACTCCACTTTTCTACTTCGCCTCTTCTCTCCCTTTCTTCACTTTTCCTACTTCTCTGCGATTCTTGGCATACTTTTGCGGGCAATCAAATAGAATTCCTGCGGAATGTAAAACAATATTGTAATGGCAGCTTTAGCATTAATTTCCTTTGATGACGGCGAATTAAAGTCCTTCGAAGTGAGGCAATGGCAGCAGGACTCCTGCATACCGATGACAAATCAACGACAGAAACGTCAATTTCAGTCCAGGACACACATACACACACTCAGACTGTGTTCCACCCATTAACTTCCTGCTAAAATGGAGGCCAACTGCTGCTCCCGATGCTGTTCTGTGAGCAGCAAAACATCTGTGGCTTGTGCTTAAGTTAATTATTATCAATTAATAGCTAATCACGATAAATGTGCATGAAAGCGTTTTGCCCAAGGACACAGCAATAGGGGATAGGGAGGAAGGGAAACGTAGAATGGGATACGGGATACGGGATAGGGATAGGGAGTAAGGCATACAGGATAAGGGGATAGGGAGTAAGGAATATGGGGAGTAGGGAGCATGGCATCCCGAGTAAGGGACACGGAGTAAGCAATACAGGACACGGCTTGTCCTTGTGGGAAACTAAGCATTTAGGGCTAAGCAACAAGGCAACAAATGGCAATCCTGCTCTCCTTTCCGTAGTCCAGCCTCTTGTTGATTTTGTCCCACGCTGCGTATGAGCAATGGCAATTAAAAATACGCATACGCAGTGTGGCCGTCAATTGTTCAGGCTCATAACACAGATTTCCTGGGGAGTTTTCTTTATGAAATTAATTATTAATTCTCTGGTCAATTTAAATTTCAATAATAATAAAAAATAATTGAGCTTATTTCTGGTTAATAATTCAATTACTGCTTTTATGTTAAGGAATTTATTGTGTATATAATTTATATTATATATTATTTATATATTTATATTATGTATAAATATTTTTGTTATAAAAATATAAAACAGATTTTTTATCCTAGTCCCGCCTCCTGTTGATTTTGTTCCACGCTGCGTATGAGTAATTAAAAAATACGCATACGCAGGGTGGCCTTAAAAATTAAAAAAGCTGCACTGGGACACGGCCTGTTCAAGGCAATGATTTACTGGTTAGTCCATATTAATTTATTTCTTTACTCCCAGATGAATTTAAGCATTAATATTAACACTAATAAAATTTTAGGAATATTTTTACATATTCCTTATTAAATAATTAAATTTATATTCCCATTTTAAGAAATTTAAATTGAAAATATTTAAATGGCACACAAAATTCTATATATATTATTTATAAATAAAATACAGTTTAGTTTTGTCTTAAAACGAGCTCTCTTTTAAGCTAAATTTCTTCTCTAAAATCTCCTTTCCGCTTCCCATAGATTGTCCCTTTTAATACACCATCCAAATCAATTGTCCAAAAATTAATCCGCTTTTCAGTTCAAGGCTGTCGTCACATTAGCGTTTATTAATTATCAATGTAATTGACCATTTCGGTGGCCTGTTATTATTGGCAAATGAACAATGAAGGCGCCAAATGGCCGCATAAAAGCGTGTATTTATGATCTGCCAGCCAGGATTCTCGAATAAAATTCAATCAAAGTTGTGTTGTGTTGCAGTTCGCAATGCGTAGAGGAATGGGATTTCTCCAAGTGAAGTTCGAGGAAGTCGTCTTGGGCTTTGATCTCCGGGATGCCAGCCAAGTGTCCGGGGGAATGGAGAGTGGGAGGGAGTGCGGTGAATGGGAATTCCGGGGGATGGACAACAATCGCATTCGCTGTTCGAGTGCCCTCAATAAACGACATTTTATTATTTTTTCTCTCTGCTGCTACTGTTGCTGCTGCTGCTGCTGCTGCTGCTGCTGCTGCTGCTGCTGTTTGCCAGCTCCCTCAGCTGCTGCTGCTGCTCTTCCTGTGCCAGCTTCTGTCCTGTCCTGCTACGAGTCCTGCTCCGAGTCCTGCTGCTCTTCCGTTACCCATTTCTCTGTTCGGTTTTGTACGCTTTTCCTGCTGCTGCCACCTTATTTCCACTTCTTTTTTCCTTTTTTTGGTTTGTTTTCTTTTTTTTTTTTCGTCCTTTCCCTTTTATCGTTTCAGTTACAAAGCGGCGCGCACTTTACGCTGATTGCTCGCTGGCGCAATCGTTCCACAGGACACGGCCCGGGCTTCCTTTGCGCTCTCCCTCTGCGCCGTGTGTGTGTTGGTGTGTGTGTGTGTGTGCAACTGGGCATCGATATCATTGGGTTTATTGTTACTTCCCTTTGCAATTATCCTTGTTAGTCGGCGCACAGGCAAATGCACAGTGGCCAGGCTGGGCACTAACTTCATTTGACTAGCTCGGGTGGTGGCTATGGTCGTGTCCCTGGTCCTGGCGCTGGTCCTGGCTCTGGTCCTGGCTCTGGTCCTGTCCCTAGTCCTTTCTCTGCTCCCTTTTGCTGCTGTGTCATCCGACTCCTGCCTTATACAGCATCATCAGCATCAGCATCAGCAGGAGTTGTTTCTGCGGTTTATGATCTCGCTGCGAGTTTTTTTCTGACCAAATTTCCATTGGAAAAGCGCTTAGGGAGGCAGGCCATCAATTTGGTTTCTTTTACGCTTCGTAACCACTCAGTATTTGTGCATTTTTCACCTAATAACTGAGAGATTGGTATTAAAAAAACAGGTCTTCGAGCTAAAGGGAAGTTGGTTAAATTGTAGAGGTCCTTGGGAGTATAATCAGTAAACAGGACATTAAATTGAGACTAAAAGAGTCTCAAAGATAACTATATAAATACATAAACCTATATAGATCCTTTTTATTACCTTTTACCCACTTGATAAAAGCTTAATTAATCATAAAGCAATTATCACCTTGCTACTTGTATACCTTGTATACGATACTCTCTCTCTCTCTCTGTCTCTGTCTTTATTTCTACTCTAAAAAGAACACCTCTGCAAGGCCAAAAAGGATAACAGAAACAAACAATGTCCATACGTTTGCGGTTATGGCCATCGTTTTGTTTTTGCCACGCTGGACAAAGCGCTGACACAACGCAAACTCAATCAAACTGTCAACAACAATTCGGTGGCTAGCACACCCCGCCCCCCCTTGACCTGCCACGCCCATAAAACATACCTCCCTCTCTGCTACAACCTCTCTTTCTATCTATCCATCTCTATCCATCTATCTCTGTCGCCGCAGTCAGCAAGTAATAAAAGCGTAGCATACGCGCCGCATTTAATTAAAAGCGTGCGAAAAATGCAACACTCGAAGGCCTTAGCGGCGGCACTCGGCCACTAAACCCACTAAACACCCCTCGCTGCTGGCCAAAAGGAAAACAAACCAAATTAAATTAATTAAAGCGAAGGCGAAAGAAAAAATAAGAGAAAAAAAGAGAAATCCGTGCAAGAAAACTCAACTCGGTGGCTGCTGGAATTGAGTTAAACTTTGGATCGCCGAGTTGCAAGGATGCCTGTTGGCGGTCCGAGAGTGTTGCATACTTTTGTGTGCAGCGCCACGCCTTTTAATGTCCAGCGGAGCAAACGCCCGCATGCGGTGGCCTCCGCCCCGCCCCACACCCACTTCCTGGCATCATCATCCTGCATCCTGGCATCGCATTTTTTGCAATTAGCGGAATTGTTTCACATTTGCTTCACACTTTTCCCGCCATTGCGCTGCAGTTTATCTGTGGTTGCCGCCCCACCGACCCACCGCCCCGAGGGGGAGGTTGTCACCCAGTTGACTCTCACTCCGGGCTACAGTGTCCTGTAGCCTCGTATCCCGTATCCAGAAGATACTCTCCTTTCCCCGTAGCCCCCAACTGGGTGTGTCCACTATACGGTTACCCCCCCTGAGGCTGGGGGCATGTGCAGCTAAATCTTTTAAAGTACATCTAAAAACGACGTGACAGGGACAGGATATACAGGATATACAGGATATACACAAACAGCTTTCTGCACTTTACTCTCGCTCTCCTCAGCTGGCTGCACTTTAGTGGATAACCCAGTTTTCTCCGCTTAAAAGGTTTCCCCATTTCGAGGAGAGCTTTTCCCAACCGCTTTACATAGGTGTCCCCTCGATCTGGTTTTTTCTTTTCTTTTTTTGTTTTTTGTTTTTCTAATTTTTTTTTGGTTTGTGTCTCTCTCATTTTCAGGCATTTCCCCAGTTTGTTAGTTTTGCAAGACATCTAAACGGAGGCAACAGGAAAAGCGTGCGGTTGCGGAGGTAAAGAAAAATAAAGTACGAAGAACGTTAAACAATTTTCCCTTCAACTTTCGTATGTATATTTTTTTTTTTGTTTTTTTGAAGGCTGCTAACGAGCCGCATCCGAAGGAATGCACGGTGACAAAAAAGCCATAGTCATAAATATTTTTTATATTCTTATTAGAACACTTTTTTGGCCACAAAAAGTCTCTAGACCTGTTGA
The DNA here is from genome assembly GCA_008042675.1 of Drosophila seguyi. NCBI lineage: Eukaryota > Metazoa > Arthropoda > Insecta > Diptera > Drosophilidae > Drosophila > Drosophila seguyi. The sequence goes on along the minus strand of VNJU01009959.1, from coordinate 65,478 downwards.
AGGTACTTTAAGAAAACTTAAATACGAAATTTAGCAATTTATGTAAAGTTTTTAAAACAAATTTTAAGGATTTTATAGAATCTTTAAGTTTTAAGATTGGAATTCCTAGAAAGAATTACCAGAAACACAGAATCTCTTCGTTGAATTTAAAGCAGCTTTTAGTACTTGCAGACAAAACATATATGCAAATATTAATATTAATAAAAATATAAATTAAACAATTTATAATATATTTTTTATATTACAATATTCCTCACATTAAATAAATAAATATTTTTGCTCAGTACTTAAGGAGCCTTCCTCCTTTCCCCAAAAAAACGAGTTATGCGCCTTTGGCCATGGGCCCAGAGATCTGGCGCTCTGCTCCTTTCCTTTGTCCTCGGCTCCTGCCGTGGCAGTTCCTTGGAGCGGCAGCAGGAACAGCAGGTATCACAAACCTCAAGGCGTCCGTCATTTTGTTTACACAAAATCAAGGCGGAACGTAGACCGGGGGACAGACGTGGGGAGTCGCTGGCTAAAAAGGGAATCATGGCGGCATTATGCCATTACATTTGCATAATTATCATTGTGAAGGGGGGGAGTAGGTATACACACACACACCCTACACACACATTTGATACACACACACTCTATACACACACACTCATTCACTTTGTTTTTCTTGAGCAAATGTTTGCATTTATTTGCATTTCAACAGAGTCAAATAAATATGAAAGCTCAGCAGCACAAAACACACACACTGAACTGAACATTTCTAAAGGAAAAGCGAACGGGGAAAAACGGGAAAAACAGCTGTGAGAGCTTTAAATTGAATTCAAATTGAAAAACTTTGCTGTTCGTATGTCATCTGCCTCTGGCACATCGATAGCCAAGGACCCGAAGGGGTTCACCTGTTGTCCTGGGAGACCCAACTGCGAGTGGAAAATAATGCTAATCAAAGTGCAGTTATCACTAGAGGGAAAATAGCGGAAAAATAGGGTCAACTTAGCCGCAAAAGTTTTCAATTATCGGCTTGGAAAATACAGAGAAATCATGGAATTTCCTGGAAAAGAAATCCCTTGAACAAAATTCCCTTGAACAGATTTTCCTTTAACAGAGTCAGATTCAGCTTCAGCTTCAGCTTCAGATTCAGAGAATTAATGACTAATCTCTTGCATTCAGTAAAAAAATACTTCAACCTTTGAGAAAATGTTTTTCTTCACGAGAATTCATTTCTAAGCAGCAGCCAGGACTTTCTTGAGAAAGCTGAGAAAGTAAGAAGACGTTGCTAGCTATATATTTTTCTTGTGAATCAACCACAGGATAAGCGCTCAAAGGAGCACGCACAAAAACACACAACAAACAGCGAAAAAAACATGGCAAAAAAAGAAATGCACATAAAATCAAGGGATAAGGTTACCGGAATCCCTCTTTCTGCTTTTCATATAAAAAAAAAACTAATTACTCGCAGATTTCTAAATAGAAAAACACATACAAACATTTCGTTGCCACCGCAGATCATCATCAGCAAAGGATTTAGCGCTCAAAGGAAGCAAGTTAATTGAAATTGAATCAGGACAAAAATAATGCTTTTAATGCAATTAATTAACAAAAAATGAGAGAGAACAGGATTATGTATTAAAAAGTCAATCACAGAAATGCAAAATCATAAGAAAAAAAAAACAGAAAATCAGAAAAGTTAAGGGAATTATCATTACAAATATGTTTTAAACATAATAATTAATAATCTTTGAAGCTTTGATATTGAATTTTCTTTATTTTTTATAGGGAATGTTCCTTCAAATCCCCCTAGTTATCATGCCCTCTGCGAGTTCCAAAAAAATGCCAAAGCCAGAGGCTACACATCCTGCCGCATTTTTTCGCACAGCAGCTATGTGAAAATTCGAATTAGGCAACAGCTGCTCCCAGTAACTGGCTCCCTGCCGAAAATCGAAAGAATCCCAGCCAGACGATAGAGGGACAGGGGCGGGTCAAGCGGGTATATGCCCGAAAAATGTGTGTCCCTCGCCGGCGGAGACTGTGGAATGAAAATCAATGTCACCCTGACAAGTCACCCCGCCGTCGTCCTCGTCCTGCACCCTTTCGAGGGTCAAGACCTCGCTTCAGTTCAGTCCGGTCCGGTTCAGTCCAGTCCTGCCTTGTCCCTGGTCCCTGGTCCCTGGTCAGCGGCCATTGGGGAATCGAGTGCGAGAGGAGTGGCGAATATTGCCTACGAGGGCGTTGACAGGCGACAGGCATAAAAGTCAGAAACATTCGTGGCCATCCTCCACTTCACTCCACACTGCACTGCACCTCGTGACGGGACGACAATGGCCCAGGTTCTGGGAACCAGACCACTTCTCCACTCCCCCCAAATCCCAATTACCAACAATTTTTCGCCTTCAAGGATAATAAAATGAAGGCCAAATGCAATATATAAACGAGGAATATTAATCGGAATTATATGGAAAATGCTGTTAAGGGAGAGGTTTTTGAAAAGTAAACTTATTGCACTATTTATATATTGATATCGTATTTATTGGTAATTATCGAAAATATCGCCTATCGCACTTTACTAAGAGTAACTGCATTGTGATTTTATTTATTAATATAACTACCTAAACATCACAATTAAATAGGTATTTAGTTTTACAAATCTAACATTTATTTAGCTATCAAAAAGTAAGTTCGATACATTTAATTTCAATATCGATATTACTTACAATCGAATTTATCGTTTGTGAGCTCAGTAATTAAAAATTTAATAGAAAACTGCAAGGATATACAAGCTTCGGCTTCCCGAACTAGCTTCCTTTGCTGTTTTATCTTCAAAAAAAATATTTTCCTTTTGAAAATTGAAAAAAATAAATTCGATAATTGATAAATCGGTTTATATCGAAGCAGTAGAAAGTAACGAAAAATAAACTTCCCATAAAAACATTCAAAATCGATATTGCTCTCGAACAACTTCGATGCTGTGGGCCATCTTTAGCCCCAACTGGACTACAGCTCCGATTCCGATTCATGAGCGTTCAAATTGGAAACAAAAGGCTCGCCGGAATCAATGACAGGAGAAGGAACAGAAGCAGAAGCTAAAGCTGAAGTTACCCTCCAGCTGGAACTGCAACGAAAACCGCTCCATTAATTTATAATTGGAAGCGGTAAACACCGAGTGGCCTAATCGCCAATTAGGGCCGCGCAAGGCGCTCCTGCCAGCCTGATTTACAATTCTGTGCTGTGTGTGCCGGGGCTGTGTTTGCATAAACAATGCCACTCCCTCCCTCCGAACACACAACACAACACACAACACACATTGTTCTCGCTCATTTTGGAACATTCAGACGATTACCAAATTGGAAAATGTTACAAATTTTTGCAGATTAACAGCGGCAATAAAGAGCCAGAACCAGACCGAGACCCACATCCAGTGTCTGTGTGGCGGCAATCAAATTCAGAACTTCAGACCCGTTGCAGGTCCCCGCTCTGTGTCCTCGCACACACACAAACACTTGTTGAAAAATCATAAAAATTTTATGTACTTAAAATTTTCATAAAGCTGCCAAACAATGCCCAACATCAACAGTAATATCAACACAGCCGCACAACGTACGTCCTTCGTACACAAAACGAAACAAAGGCGAGTTGCGAAAAATGTTAAAAACTTGGCAACAAGTTCGCTCCTCGCAGGATATAGTCAGCACGAAAAAAAAAACAAAAGTATCCTGGCAAGCGGGCATTCAAATTTGTTTGAAATGCAATTTTGTGGCCTTTTTTTCGCATTCGATTCTTGCTGGCATTTTCAAACAAGATTTGGAGCAATAAATTGAACGTTAAATCGGCAAGAAATCGGGCCAAGTGGCAGCTGCAAAAAATAAACATAAACAAGGTGCAGTCAAGTTGAAAGGAGCAGGAACTTAGTGGGACTCTTTTTTATATAGCCGAAAATCATTGCGGAAATAAGTTGTTATGGGGAAATAAATGTATATATTTTTTTTCAAATGGTTTGGATGGATTGCTGCAACATTGGCTTAGAGCTGAAAATAATCGATTGTGAATTAATCGTTTGTTTATAAAAAAATGTTAGAAATTGCGAAGCTTATAAGAATTTGTGGGAAATTTGACTAAAAGCATTTCCATTTCTGAGTTGTTATATTTAATTGTATATTATAAATAAATATATATAAAAATTTTTAGAAATAATTCGAGTAATATCGATAAATATCGACAATTCTTTCCATACCAAAAATGTGTGCTTAAAATAATTAAAATTTTTTCTGTTTATTCATTATCTATTATGAATATTCATCAAATATGTTTCATTTTATTATTCTTTATATTTTAGCTATGAATATTTATATATATATAATATTCTAATTATGCTATACTTCAATATGAATTTGCTTATCTTTTAAAAAATCTTTAATGGTCTCCGAGATATTTTTATTTGAATTTAAATCGATATTTTTCTACCCAGAAAATTTGGTAAAATATCGATATAAATTAAACTAATGATATTTTGGAGTCTCATTTGGATTTTTTTTTAAATTTTGAAACCAGTTTTGAAGGGAAAGAATTATAATTTAAAATGCCGTAACGATCGTCTTAAAAAAATTACTTAATTAAAATGCCAGCATCCCAAAAATACCCAAAAACTGGAATTTTTACACTTTTCAGTTGAAATATTTCAAAAACTTAAATTCAGTGCATATAAATCCTTTGGAAAAGCATATTCCTGTTCTTGATTTTAAAATATTTCCGGTCTTTATAACTAAATATAATAAATTAGAAAAATGTAAATATTTGTACAATTTTCCGGAAGTTTACAAACGAATTTTTGCGATTTTTCGATTAAATTTATACTGAATATGTATATCGATGTTTAAACGATTATAAATTTAATTTTATTTCAAGCTCTTTATTTAAAAAAAACATTTTCTTCAAGTGCATTCCCGTCAGGACTACCCACTAATTAAATTCACAAGTTGCGGAGCCTGTAAATACAATACAAGCGGTGGGCTTTTGGCAAATAAAGTATTTCTGCAGCTTGCTTTCAATTATTCTAAGCGTTATATTTTCGATTTGATCGATTTCAGGCGAATGAATACATTGAATGAGGCAGGGAATGAATGAAAAGGGAACTGCAGGCCCCGCTTCCAACCCTTTTTTTTCTGACCAAAAGCCCTCGAAATGGCCACATTTTACGGCCTCCGAATTTAGTGCTAATTATTTGACTCGATGTTGGCAGCTCGATATCGGTCGTAAATGGGCATTAACATGAACATTGCCATAACCAGCGGGACCTAGCTCTTTATAAAGGAATTTTCCGATGATTTTTGGTCATAAAAAGTGGAGTTTGAGTCCCGGGAGTATCGTGCATCCATCGCATAAATCTTGAGCTGGAGGAGGGACGTGCGTGCCGATAACGAACTAAGTGCAAGTTCCCATTCGCTAATTGTTCCCCATGTTTTTGCTGACAATTCGCTTTCGGACAAATAATTCATGCAAAACTCGGGGAATTGTCACGCAAAGAGCCCGGGACGAGGATTGTAATGATGATGATGATGATGACGTTGGGACGCTGCTAATTAATTAATTAGCCCCTCCAGCGGGGCGTGGCCAGTGAGCGGTTTCGTGATTTATGATAAGAAAGCTGAACACTTGCCGCCTCGCGCTTCCTTTGTAATAAATTTTTGCGATTTTGTTGAGAATTTCTGCCTGCCTTCTGGCTCCTGCCTGGCTCCTGGCTCCTTTCTGGCTCCTCAAAACACGCAAAAGTGACATTTTTATTGTTGGCATTTTGCATGGTGCGCGGACTTTTCGAGGCGCGCCGCTGTATCATCATTAGGGGCCAACTCATTCTGTGTGTACCGCGCAGCGTGGGACGCGTGCATCATGTTGCAGACGGGGTGGCCGCGGGGTGAGCCTTAAGGTGGTGGCCCATGTTGACGATGCTAATTAGCCTCCGCTCTGTCATTGTCCTTGTCGGAGGCCGGTTACAGCCCCAGCTGGCTACTCAAAGGACCATTCTCTCTAAGGGAAAGTTTTGCCGGCGAGCATAACAAATGATCAGCAGCTTGAGACTTTCATTACGATTTTTTGTTATTATTATTATTTTCAGTAGAGTCCGAAGGGGTTTTTGTTACCTTTCCTGCGGAGCAATGTTTCTTCGATTTTTAAACTTGGTTTTTGAGTAAAGTTAAGGTTTTCCTGGCTGTAGTTTTTTGGGCTTGAAAGTGAGAGGGGAAAGTACTTTAATAGGCATTTTTAGCAGGCTTGATTTTGCTTTTCATTTTTATTTAAATTATATTTTTATATTTATATTTTATTTAAGAAAGCCTTGGGTTAAATGTAAACTGTATCTTTCTAGTTTTTTATTAATAAACTTTTGAGCTTTATTTCTTTTTTGAAACTATTTACAAAAGCCTAGGCTTTCTGCCGGATATTTCCGATCAAGTTATGACTTCTGAAACGCAATTTTTAATGAATGTAAAACATGAATAAAAACATATTCTTAAGAAGTAGAGAAAGCTATTTACCTGGAAAATACAGGCCTGATTTTAGGGAAATAATTGCTTGGTTCAATGAAAACTTACAATAATTTATTTGCCAATAAACAACTTCCCTGGAAACTCGCTGAAAACTTAACTGAAATTCTTAACTAATAAATCACTCCCCTGAAACTAGGAGAAAATTCTTAAATAATAATTGATTCCCCTAAAACTCAGTGAAAATTCTTAACTAATAAATAACTACCCCCGAAAAAAAATCCTGTTAATTGTTTTGTATAAAAGATTATCTCTCCCCAAGACTGCTGTTGGCTTATCCCAAGCCATAATCCAAGCCAGTCAGCAGTTCCAACTGTCTAATTTTGTCCCATTTTCGATTTGCAACCGCCGAGCTTTCTGGGGGGGAGTATCATCATCAATCGCAGCCTCGCCTCCCACCTGGCTGCCTCCGCATTGGAGTTCTGGTGGGTTGTCTTTAAAATATTTTCTCTTTTTCTTTTTTTTTTGGGATACATACAAGAAAACAAAGCAAATGGGGCGCAGAAACATCAAGGGGAAAGGAAGGGAACGGGAGGCACGCACAACAATTTGTGTGGGTCCGAGTGTGTGGGTGTTGTGTGTGTCTGTGTGTATCTGTGTGTAAGCAACTGCCAAGGGAAAATAAACAAAAGCTCTGCTCGGCCATTGTTTGCTTAGGCTCACACACAGACACACACCCACCTCTTTGAGAGCCTGGAAAATTCATAATTCTGCGTACCACGCTGCGTATACGTAATGATGTCTACGCTACGAAATCGCGCTGCCCGAAATTTGTATGAAATTGTATGAATAATAATAATAACAGCAAACCGAAAATTGGCCTTCGAGTGCAAACGAAATGAAATTAGACAAAAGTTGGGAATGACTTTTTTGAGCCGTGAGCAGTAGTGCCTCGACACAATTTGTCAATTGACGCGCATCCAGGCGCTGGCAGCTCCTTCCGCCCGAATGCCCCTCAATGCCCCAGAATGCCAAGTCAATTTTCATAGACATTTTACTGCAGTCCATCATTCAGCCCCCGCCCCTCTCTCTCTGTCATCCAGTGGCAGCTCTGGCTGCTCCCAGCTCCCTGTCCCAGAGTCTCATTGCCTTGGTTCTTCCCACCCCTCCCCGCAGCATCCTTTGGCACGGTCTTTAGAGTCCCTTTGGAGTCCATCTGCCTGGAATAAATACATTTGCTGCCCCAGGACCAGGACCCTCTCTCCTTCTCTCTCTAATTGAGGCCGCATTGTAAACGCCTTTTGCGGGGGGGTCGGTTGAGCTAGCAATCACTGGCTGTGGCCAGGGCGGTCAGGTGGTGATGCTGCTGCTCCTCTTCCACCCCTTCCGCCGGCACAGGGAGCTCCGGGTTCTGCTCCTGCTTCTGCTCCTTGTCCTTGTCCCTTTCCTGCTCCAGCAGCACCCGCTTACGATCCGCCTTCTGCTTCACCATTAGCTTCATCTTTTGCCTCAGCTTCTGCTTTAGCTTCTGCTTCTGATCCTGCTGGGATCCCTGCTCCTGACCCTTGACCCGACGCGCTGGCTGCGGACGTTGCTTGGGCCGGACCAAGCCGGCCTTGGATGTGGCCACCACTTGCGGCATCACCTGCGGCTCGGTGGCCGCATAGGCGTTCAGCCAGAGCAGACCGGCCAGCGAGGTCATCACACCGCGCATAACGGCCTTCTCCAAATACTCGCCCAGCTCCGGATTGAGATCGTTGCCATAGTGACGCATGGCCAGCAGGAGACAACGATGGACCATATGCTCGACACGAAACCAGAGCCACTGGCCCAGCAGCTCCATGAAGGCCACACCGAGGACCAGTTCGGCAAGGAAACCGATCAGCAGGCCCATCCGGCGGCGATAGCGGGCGGGCAGGAGCTCCTGATCGTACAGGAAGTGCAGCATGGCACAGTAGGCGATGTGGCGGGCGAACAGGGTGTCCGCCAGCATCGGCAGCTGTTCGATGTTCAGGAAGCAGCTGCGTCGCAGCCCGAAGTGGAGCACGCTGGCGATGATCAGGACCCAGGCGGATGTCATGCTGCTGTCCGTTCCGTGGTCACTCGAAATTTCCCCTTATTTAAATTTTGTATGTGTGAGATACACCGCCTGTTTTTATATATAAATTTAATTTTTGTATTTTTTTTATTTTTATTCTAAGCCGGAATTTACGAGACCGAAAATAGATGTGGTGTTGTTCAACTGATGACTTACAGTGTTATGGCTGCCACTCGTCGGGGAGGTGATGAGAGTTGGGGGAAATGTATAGCCAGGCCTATGTGATGGATCTGGGAATATATATATGTAAATATATTCCAGGAGTAAGAAGGTTACATCTCAGGTTAAGCTTATTGAAAAGTTAAGCTACTCCCTCAAGAACAATTATCGTTTTTCCTGCAGCTCTCGATGACTTAATACGCTTGCTGAAATCCCCAAAACCAAGGGGGAGGCTTACCCCCCCGGAAAAAGCGAAAAAAGCCGCCGCCAGCTTCCGGCTAATTCCTTGCTAAGCCATATTTCCAATTAATTGTAATTCGGCCTGACTGGCGCTGACAATTTGCATGCATTTTTCAGGCTAACCCCCGGCCAAGTCATTACCCCACCCGCCCCCTAATCCCTTGTCACGCCCATTTATGTCCATAAATTATGCAGTCAACCTCTGATGCTCATTGACCCAAACGCAACCCTCTCTCCGCCCGTCGAAATGTTATTTCTTTGCCTTTTTTTTTTGCTCGCTTTTCGCTGGCTCCTTTTTTCCCCCATTTCTTTTTTTTTTGTGTGTTTTGGGCAGGGAAAACCGTTTGATCCCTTCCGGCTTAGCTGGGGGACTAAAAGTAGAGCAGGACGAAAATAAAATTAAAAGAAATACCAAAAAAAAAAGAGCAGACTGACAGCGACAGAGACAACTTTAAATTTATTACAAGACCCAATAGAAGACGAGGCCAAAAATTATTTATTTGGCTTTAATGTTTCCTTCTTTTCCTTGGGTTCGAGGTGGGGTAAAGAGGGTTGGATTTCCCCCCCCAAATAATAGACGACACAGCATAAAGCAAAGTTTATTTATTCGATATGAAAGGGATGCTCCTGCTGATCGCTGATATATATAGGAATATATATACATATTTGGGGTCTTTGATTAGAAGGACATTCAGCGGAGGGCTGTCCTGCCCCTGCTCCTGCTTTGAGGCACGTACAATGGAGCTGGGACCTCGAAACACACACACACGCCGAGTGGCAGCCAGTTTTTGGCACTATTTGCCTATGTAGATTTTCCACCAACATTCCGCATTTATTCGGGGCAAAGTCAAGGGGTTGATATGAAATATGAGATATGCGAGAGGACCTGCTTTTGTCTCCCGACTTTTTTCGTATATATATTTATGTTAAATTCATGATATTTAAATTAGTTAGCCAACAGTTTGTCCCTCGGGTTAGTGGGTGGGAAAGCCCAGGCCTGACCTTTGCCCCTAAGGGGGTCCAGTGCTGCTGCTGATGCTGCACTGCGGCCAAACATTCAATTATGAGGCCTGGCAAACTGCTGGAATCTCAGTTTGTGACTTTGACTTTGGCTTTGCCTCATCTGCCATTAGCATTTCAAATGGCAGACAGGACGAGGGACTAAAAGGGGGATCGAGGAGGAGCAGGAGCAGGAGGATCCCGGATCTGGGATCTCTCAAACTTTTGCCATTTGCCTGCGAGGCGGCGAACGACAAACGACAAAGGGCCAGGCAAACAGGGAAATTTTTGTGGGGTGGAAAAAGCGGGTTGGGGGGAAAAACAGGGAAAAGTTTGCTCTGCCATCATACATCTTTCCAGTGTGCGTATGTGTGCGTGTGTGTGTTGCATACATTATCTTCCCCTCTCTGTCGCACTGGTCAAGTTAATGAGTTTTCCTGTGGCTTTTCCACTTTTGTTTCTAGCTCAGTGTGTGTGTGTGTGTGGACTTTTGCCATTTGACAGATCAAAGACCCGACTAATACACAAACAAACAACACTAACACACTCACACACACCCAGGTCGGATGCCGCAACGGAAATTGATATTTAATTAAAGTTCTCGGCTTTTGTCATTGACTTTTCTTTGTCTTCCAATTCGAATTTTTGCCCAAAAGCAAATTGAAATTGCATAATGTCAAAATGATGGTCAAAAGAAGAGGGTTTTAAAGGTATAAAAAAAATATATATAAAATATATACATATATTTATGTAATTTATATATTAAAAAGATATAAATATAATTCTTTTTTATGTATTTTATTCTTCTTTATATATTACATTATATTAAGTGTTTATGTATGTAAAATAATTAAAGAAAGTTCAATTTCAGGTCTCAATTGGTTAAAGCATAAGCCTTTATTTCAATTTTTCTAGGAAAAGTGCAATCAACATCAGATCTTGAAATAATTAATTATTATTATTAATAACCTTGTTATTAAATATAATTACTAATTAATCTGCAAACTGTAAATAAAATTAAAAGAATGCAAATTCATGTAATTTTCGTACAATTGTTTTTATATAACCACTTATAAAATTGAGAAAAATTGTGTAAATATTTTTGTTATATTAAATTATTTATAAATTATAGCTATAAGTGCATTTCGGTATGAAAATATACGAGTTTTGGCAGTCACTTGGCTTTTTTGAAACTTCTGCTGTCAAGAAGACGAGAAATATTAGCTTTTTATACATCGATACATATCGATACTTATCGATTGTTTTAATAAAAATCATAATTGAGTAAAAAAAATCATTCATTTCCTATTGGAAAACATATCTAAGTTAGTTTGTAGTGGGTTAAAAAATTTTCAAAATGAATTTAGTATTAAAAGAAATCATTATTCTTGTCAAATTTCGATAATTCATATCTTTAAAAATGTTTGAAAAAATGCAAGATGACTCACCAGTTGTTTCAGATCAAAAATATATATGATTTAAAGGCTCTCCAAGGACTCCTTGACGGCCTAAAACTTAAACACCCTCTGCAAGGGCACAAAACCAGCATTTTTCGATGCGAAAATATACCAAAATTTGATGATACTTTTCCCTGAGAAGAAAGCCGTGTATGTATGCATTAACATTAACATTAACATACATATATCCACCCCAATCCAGTTGGAGTTGGCGGAGCCAGGACTCTAGGCCGTCCTGGGAGTTGGAGACAAACTTTATGGCTTTTTATCTACGCTCAAGTTTCGGTGAGGGGCGGCGAGGGCCTGAAAAGTCGAAGCGTCGAACTGGCCTCGGAAAAGCCATTTCCTCTGCTGATGCCGCTGCCCTTGGAGGCCACCACCCAGCACCCACCATTCGCCACCCACTTGGCTCATCAGCTGACAGTTTGGGCTTGAATTTGAGTTTTTAAACAGGCCTCACGGCCAAATGCATAAATATTTCCACGGCCCCGCCCCTTTACCGTTGTCTGCCGTGTTTTTCACCGCCCCTCCCCTGAGCGCCTCCTGTTTCCTGGCAGCCGCGTGAAAAGCTGAAACACGAACATTTTTCATATAAATTTATTTGGGAGGCTGGCAACATTTGCATATTTGCAGCGCAACGCTAAAGTGTCATAAAAATTCTACAACCGAATGAGATGGAGTCAAACAACAGTCTGGACAGATAAATATATATATACTATATATATATAGGCAATAAAAATGTTATACAGCAGCAAATGCCGTGACAACAGCCGGAAACTGGGAGGAAAAAAAATGTTTCCCCTTCGAAATGATTAAAGACCGGCTGGACTCTGTCGCGGACTTTGGGGATATACATTTTGATATATATATTATATATATATAATACCCCTTAAGCCATTGAAATTATTCAGAAACGTAACTGAATGTACGGATGATAGGGGATCTAAGGGATCTGGACAGATGAAACTTGAAATTCCTAAAGGGAATTACTTGAAAGCTTTCCTTTAAGTCAATAACATTCCATAGAATACATCAAAATACAAATATTGTAAAATTGAAGACAAAGAAAACTGTTAAATCTACACAGGACTCTGTGTTGGCTGATGTTTTCAGTAACAATTCGCTGGTCAAATGTTTATTTACGAAATGGAAATCCGTGATATATAAGCATCCGGTTTCGGTCTGGCCAGCTTCCCGCGATTTCCCATTTTCCAATTCCCAATGTTACCGAATGTTTTGTTTAATCATTTTTCAGCGTATTCCGGGACTAGAGTCGACGTGTCTGGCTGTTTTGCCGCTTTTTCCGGGATTTTTGCATAATGAAATTGGGACACGGACACGGGGATGGGCTTGGTCCTGAGCCTGTTCACAAAGTGAGCTGCTACGCTGGGGCATCATCGAGTTACAAATTCGTTTACGTTCGCGTTCCCTTTATCGCTCACAAAGTGCCGAAACACCGAGCAAAACAACAACATTTCTGGTTGGTTTTTCCCTTCGTTCGTTTTTACTTTTTTTCTTTGTTTTGTTTTGTTTTTCATGGCAGATTGCGTCAGATATTAAATTTATTTACGCGAAATTCGCACTTCGGGCGCTCTCTCATATTGCCCGGAATACACGGGTCCTAGAGATACTCTACTAGAAACCAAACAGGAAGCGAGTTGTACTTGGGGAATCGCTTCTCCAATGACAGCCACATGATATATAGAAGGCAAAGTTTGTCTGCCGGCGAAATCCCCTTTTCCAGGAAGTTTTCCCCCCCGGAAAAGCCATAAAAATAATGCCAATGGCAAAGGAGCTCCTTCGTTTGATAGAATCTGACATAATGAGTAAACATTATAAGCAGCGGCGAGAGCATGCACGAGTGGGTATGGGATTCCCCCCCCATTTAGGGGTTAATTAAATGCTCAGCTATTGGGCCCAAGAGTGGAGTTAATAGACCCTTTTTAGGGAATTTTTACCAGCCAAGTTCATGTATGTATTTTCTCGTGAAAATTGTAGTATAAATTGTTATATATTTACATAATAATAATTATCTTTTTATGGTGAAAGAACCTTCTTGGAAGGCCTAAGAAAATAGTGTCACAGGGAGTTGTTTTTACTGCAATTAAATACTCCCTCAAAACCTAGTTAAATATAGGGAAACATAGTCCCTTTAATTAACCCTCTAAATATGGTTAAATCTTGACAGAATAATGATGATCATTTTATGGTGAAAGAATTTCTTCAAATGTCTTAGAAAATGGTGTCAAAGGGAATTGTTTTCACTGCTATATACTCTCTTAATCTAGTTAAAAAGTATATCACAATCTCTAAAAAAAATCCCTCGAAACCTCCCCACAATATACCCTCAAAACCTACTTAAATAGGTCTTCATATTCCCTATTAAAAACCCTTTAAAAATGGTTAAATAGGAACTCATACTCCCCACAATATCCCTTCTAAACCTACTTAAAAAATGTATTATATTCCCTACAATACACCCTCTTAAGTTGCTTAAAAACAAAGCCTTAAGTTTTCATTTTCCTCAAAAATATATATTTGTACCCTTTTAGGGGCACTTCTCAGCTTAAAGTGGCGAAAGGAGTACCTGAAATTTCCCTAGCCAAGTTCTTTCTTGCAACTGGAGTACCCTTACCAAGGGCATTTACACAAAAACCGAAACAATGCTGGCAAAAGGGAGAAAGCCTCCTGTTTCCGTTTATTATTTTGAGGTTTTTCTTTTTGTGGGGTTTTTGGTTGGTTTCTCTTTTTTTTTCTGTGTGTGTTGAGTTTTCCCGCCTCCCTCCATGTAACGCGCTGTTGTTGGCGTTGTTTTGCAGCGGATTACCAACTCAAAAATGCAACCATTTGCATGTGCTTTTTGTGGGGGGTGAAGTTTCGGGACTCGCAGGCCGCATCCTGGCAAAGCGGCATCCTGGCTTACGTTTCAATTAGGTTCCGGAAACAAAGGCTCCGCCTGATTGGCCCTGATCCGACTTGTTAGCTACTGATGAGGCAGAGGGGAGATGGGGGGATGCCGAATGAGCTGTGAGCCCGTGTTGCCAGTGATCCTCGAGGGGTTAAGCCGTCACGTGAGCAGATTTTAAGGATGCAACTGAGACAGGAACTTGTGGGGATTTTACAGGGACAACGAAGTGGTTGGGAGATATGGATGAAGGGGGGCTTTGAAAAAGAGAGAGAAAATGCAATGAGAAAGTTATGGTTATGCACCTCCTTCTCTTTGACTAGTTGCAGTTTAAATATTTAAATATTTTTTATTTAAATGCTACCCATTTCCTGGCTTAATTTATGATTGTCGTAGCTGTGAAATGTTTTTTTAAAAAACACATTAAACCTACTCAGACCTGACATCCTGGCAGGACATGGGCATAAAACTCTAAGAACATGTTGAGCTGGCAGTGACGTGAGCGGCTTTTAGACCACCTTTCAGGCCTCATTTTAGGCCTCCTCATCCCCCTTTTAAGCCCCCTTTCACTTCTCCTTTTACTCCCCCTTTCACTCCCCCTTTCAACCCCCTTTCCGTCCCCCTCTTCCCTTCTCTCCCACCTCCTGACATGTCCTCGTGGAAAATGGCTGTCACAATCGCTTGCAATTTTTATGATGACGTCGGCGAGTGTCCTGAGCAGTGAATTCCATTACCAATTGTTGCTCTTCTTGCAGACGAACACCTCGACAGTTGACAGCGGACTCGGGATTCGGAAAGTGGTAATCGGTCATCAGGAGAGAAGAGCTCTGGACAGGACGATTGGTGAGTATATCCTTCTACATATACACTCCTATACCTCAGTTTCTGCTCCAAATCAACTTAAGATTCAACTCAACTTGCGGGGTTAATTAAAATACAGAATACACTTTGACAAAATGCCATTTAATCTACTCGCCAGCAGCAGCAGGACCCCAAAAAAAAACAAAAACAAAAAAAAAATACCAGGCGGCAATTAATTATGCGCATATTTGTGGCCTCAACAAAAAGGCAAAAAAAAGGCTCATTGTGATTTCCATTTCGTCCTTTGGGGCTTGAAGTGCCATTTATGACAGATTTCTGGCCCAGAACCCTTTATTCGCTGGGTGTGGCCGCCATCTATTAATTACAACAACAATCTACTGCTAATCAGTTGTCCTTTTTTTGGGAGGGGAGAAAACTCAAAGAGGGGGAGTGGCTGGAATTAAATTGTCTTTGGTGTTTAATGAGCCGCCGAGTGGCATGGTGGTGACTGTACTTGCAAGGGTTCAGGGTTCAAGATGGTGTCCAACTTCTAAGGGGATGTCCTGCCAAAAAAAACACAGAGAAAGTCAAAAACAAAGTGCAAAGAATTAGCGTTTTTAGTGCAACCAATTTTGGGCTATGAATATTCAAACTCTGAAGTTTTGAGTTAGAAAAACAGACTCACAGGACTCTAACAATTAAGGAAAAGTTCTTCTGTGTCCTTGTTCCTTAACTATTTTAAGTTGCAACTTATTGCCGCCCCCCTGTGAACCCCCCCGTGGATTCTGCCTGGGAAAAGGCAATCAATTAAGGCTGATGCCTTATTAATTCACAATGGCCGGGAATCAATCCAGCTATATGTGTTATCCTTCGACATCAAATATTCATGCGGCGTTAATTGGGTCGCGGCCTTTATGGCAGATCCTATCGGCTTTTGCATTATTAAACCGGGAGCAACTAATCAAACTTATGCAATTATCGCGGCTGCCTGCCCAACTTAATCCTTCGAAACAGAACAAAACTGAACAGAACAAAACAAGAACAAACAGAACTGAGCAGAACAGAACAAAACTGAGCAGAACAGAACAAAACTGAACAAAACCAAACAGAACAGAACAGCAGCACAGAATCGACAGGGAATTAAGAATAAAATCCAGAGCCAACAAATTAAATTCGACAGCTTGTCCTGTGAGGAGGAGGAGGAGCAGGCATTGAGCCACAAACAATACCATATCCTGTTTATTTCCATTTGGCTTCTCTCGGCCCCTCCTTCTTCCTGGAATTAAATTTGCACAAAAATCTCTAATTGCATTCGCCGTTCTGTGTGTCCCGTGTTATTGTTATTGTTATTGTTGTTCCTGCTGCCGAAAGGATAATGTTGTGCCCAGAATGCGGCGCACAATTTCCATTCCATTCAGCCGGAGCAGATCAAGTGAGTTATTCACACATAATTGAAGATAAACAAGCCGCCTGATGGATGGATGGCTCTCCGCTGTGTGGCATCCATCAACTGACCGAAACGGCATTCAGCCTCGGTTTTCACTTATTTTCAGGGGGGTTTCACGAAGGGGAAATATTGAGGATATAATAGCAAAAAGGTCTACAAGTTTACAAATTAACACTAATGGTTAATATTTAGAAAGGTTTCCAAAGTTCCTAGGACAGTAATGAGCTGCAAGATGTTGGCATTTTATTTTAGCATTTATGTAAATTTTTCACGGCCTTTCAAAAACATTTCAATGATGTTTCCCCCATTTACAATTTTGAAAAAAAAGGGAGTACATTTTTCTCTTTTTTCTTTTTCTTTCTTTTATTAAATTATTTATTAGAATTTTAATTAAGAAATCGGTACGTAAATATGTAAATATATGATATTTGGTGCCTTAGCTCTTTGTTTAATAACTAATTCTTAGCTTTAGATAAATAAATATAAATCACTTGGCTTTCTTTTTTACATTTTATGCCTCAAGAAAACCAAAAATTTTTTAAATCAATATTACAATCAATATTACAAATTTAGGTTTAGAAAATGTATTAACTAAGACAAAAAAAAAAAAAAACATTTCTTTTAATTCGGAAACATATGTTAGTTTTTAAGTTTAATAAATAAGCTTATAAATTTAAAATTTAAAAAAATATTAAATTTAACATAAACATTTATTATTAAATTATTAACCTTCAAGAAACGAACATTTGTTTTCCGAATGAATATAAATTCCTGTTTTGTCTTAATTATACCTTAAAAATTTGGTTAATTTTGGACAATTTCAACGATGTTAATAACGCCTAAAAAAAATTGGAAAAATTACAAAATTTTGTGTTTGTTTCTTAGAAGGCTTGCAAATGACTCCTTTACAAAATAAAATAATAATATCCTCTGTAAGGATATACTTTAAAAAGTTATTTGCTTAGAAACTTTACTTAGATTCTGTTAAAATCTTGATAAGAACCATAGAAATCGAAGTTTACAAATAAATTTCGCATTTTAAATTCAATAACTTTATATGTACAAAATTTTTCCCATTTTAAGTTGCTTTTTTTGCCTCTCTAAATGTGGCTTCAAAATCGCGCATTAGTGAAACAAGCGGCTCACAAAATAGTGAAACAACAATTGAATGCCTTCGAATTTCCCCCGGACTGCAAATAAAAGTCAGTCCAGAAGAAAGCCAGGTTCGACAACAAAAAAAATAAAGAGAAGAGAAGCGAAAAATATAAATAAAAAAATAAAGCGCGAAATTAATATTTGAGTACATTTGAGCCGCGAGCCGAGGGCCGCGGCAATAATAATAATAATAACTCACACAAATAAATATTGAAATGGAAAAAATCGCTGGCCATATCAATGCTCCCGCTGGCCGCCAGAGGGGGTAGTGGTGGTGATGGTGAAGCTGAGGGTGGTGCTGGTGCTGGTGGTGTTGGTCCCCAGGTCCGCCAAAATGAAAAGAGAGCAAGGAAATAAACAAAAGCCAAAATGAAATGAACTGTAATCAATTCCGAGTTCGAGCAAGGACGCAACGCAACGATGGCGGAGAAACGATAATATCCCAAGCAATTTATGGTAAGGTCCTTCCGCCTTGAACGGCCAAGCCAATTATTAACATTTTCGCTGCGAAAAACAAGTCAAAAATTGTGTGT
Organism: Drosophila seguyi; assembly: GCA_008042675.1. Taxonomy (NCBI): domain Eukaryota; kingdom Metazoa; phylum Arthropoda; class Insecta; order Diptera; family Drosophilidae; genus Drosophila; species Drosophila seguyi. The sequence continues at coordinate 47,220 of VNJU01009959.1, read as the reverse complement.
ATGTATACAGAGAGTGTGTGTGTGTGTATGCAGAGTGTGTGTGTGTGTATGTAGATGAAATAAAAGTTGAAGCGAACCGCAAAGGTAAAAAAGGAAATGTTAAACTAACCGAGGAAATATTCGAATATATATTTATATATGTATATTTTTATATATATTTTTTTATATATATTTTTTTTCATATATATATATTTTTTTTATATACATATATATGTATAGTAGCATATTTCCCTTTGCTGTTGAAACACTTGTGCTCTCAGTCTTTCGCTTTTCCGCCACACTGTGTTCTTTTTTATTCTTGCAAGCTTCCTCTTTTTTTTATGTTTTTTTTTTTGTGATTTTTTAATTTTTAATGCCTTTTGTAAAAGTTTGCCGCATTTTTTGGTTTTCTCGTTGGTTTCTCTTTCATTTTTTTTTTTTGCTTTTTAACGATTCAACTTTTGTTGGCTTTTGGCGCTGTGGCATGGCCGATTTTCTTTTTAATTTGGCATGGCCAGTGAAATTTATGAAATCTCGCCCAGTTGCCGATAACAGTCGAGTGCTGGGTGCCAGTGCCTGAGCCTGTGCCTGTGCCTGCCGGTGGGTTTTTGCCAGGGAATGGTCAGGGGAATGGTCCAAGGGAATGGTACCTCGGAATCAGTATCCGAATCAGAGGGAATTGCCTGACCAAAAATATCTTGCGGTCGTTCTATATATTCTCTTGGCCAGCACGTTGCCTTGCATTTCTATGCACCAACTGGTAATTAATTTTCACAGGCAAACAGTGAGAGAAAAGAGAAGGATTTTGGGGGTATAGAGTAATTAAAATGGATAAAAAGAAAATATATAAATAAAGTAATCAAAATATAAAAATAAAAATATATAAATAAAGTAATTAAAATATGTAAATAAAAATATATAAGTAAAATAATCAAAATATCTATATAAAAATATATAAATAAATTAATCAAAAAATATAAATAAAAATATATATGAAAAGTAATTAAAATGGATAACAAAAATATATAAATAAAGCTATCAAAAAATAAAAATAAAAATATATAAATAAGGTAATCAAAATATACAAATAAAAATAAATAAATAAAGTAATTAAAATATATAAATAAAAATATTTAAATAAACTAATCAAAATACATAAATAAAAATATATAAAAATATAGTAATAAAAATATATTTATAAGAATATATAAATAAAGTAATAATAAAATATAAGATTTTACTCTAGCTACTTTGTATACAAGAGAGAAGAATAACTCAGACACTTGGAAAATTCATAAAATATTTCTAGAAAACTATAATATATATATACACAAAATATATTCCCCCTGAAACCTTAAAAAAAAAATGGGAGTTTACAGGAATATCTTGAAAATATATCACAGATATTATATTGTTTTAAATACATTACACAGGTTGACACACTTTAAAAATCAAAAACCAGAAAACATATATATAAATATATATATATATAAATAAAGTATATAAAATAATGATGAATATTATACTATATATAAATTTTAACCCACTCTTTTTCCTCCAGTGTCCCTGCACACACACTCCCAGCGAGTATATAACCAAGTATAGAGGATGCTCTCGGGTATAGAGGGGCGTTCGCTGGGCATGTAACTGAAACTGGCTGGGAGGCTGGGTGCTTTTGGGGGGGCGGAGGTTGGGTCCTGGGACTATACTCTCCACCGCTCACCGCTGTCCAGCCAGCCGCCTCTTTTACGCCCGGTTATTCCCGGCACATGCAGCAGCGCACTTTATCAATTTTATGTCGACTATAATTGCATTAAATTGAGTTGCTGCGAGCTGCTGAGAGCTGCTGCTGCTGCTGCTGCTGCTGCTGCTGCTGCTGCTGCTGCTGCTGCTGGTCCTCATCCAGGCTGCAGGATGCTGGCTCGCTGCGATAGGAGCAGCTCTGTGCATGCTTCATATATATTTACATGGCCATATTAAAAAGTTGCCTGCAAATGAAGTTATTGTTTAAAACGGTAGCCGTGATAAGCCGAAGACATACCCTGTAAGTGGCTGCATGGCATTAAAGCCACGCACACACGAGGAGGCGTGGCCAGGACATGGACGGGAAATGAAATTATCGATTTCGCAGAGACAGAGAGACAGAGAGAGACAGGCACATGACACCGCATGAAAATCTGACAACAGACGAGGAAATAAGAAATTGAAAGCCGAGGCTTTCGACTTGAGCACACACACACACAGACATGTTCTGTTCTGTTCTGTCCTGTTCTGTTTTGTCCTGTTCTGTCCTCTCTTGATCCTTAACTGATTCGCCTTGGCCAAGGCGAAGGCGTGGCGCACACATCAAATGACAAACGAGTTGCCGCTGCATTATTGAATTAAACGCGCACATTCCACATTCCACATCAATGTCCTTGCAGAAGGATGTACCGCGCATCTTTATCTCGCAGTGCACGCATCTGTGTATGTGTGTATAGTTAATGAGCCAGGCGGACCGGCAATTTATTGGCCATTGTATTTGGCCAAGGACAGCGAAGGATTGGGGAAGCAGAAGGATTTTCGGGGGGCACTAAGGACACTAGAAGAAAAGGAGATAGGATGTATCTAAAGGAGGTTAGATAGATGCTTAATCTACACTATTTTTTACTTAACAAAATTTAAAGAATTAACTTTGAGAGATGAGAAACGAAATCCTTAATTAACAGATAGTATTTCTTGAATAAGCACCTGTTTTTCCGCAGTGTTTAAAACCCCGGGGCCAACTACTCCATCGAATTAGGCCGCTCTGGTCCTGGCTCCTTGCCTCCTCATCCACCTCTCCTCCTCCCCCTCCTGGACCCCCAGTTGCTTTGACTAATTTGCGCCTGATAACTGGGCCAGCGGCCGATTGCGGCCCGTATTCAAATGAATTTGCCCGGCAATCCTTGTCCTCGTCCTCTCGTCCTCGTCCTGCTCGTGAAGCGGCGTCATAACGGTCTATTTAATTGTACACACACACACACAGACTGAGGCCTTCGTATTTGTAGCCATCTAATGAAGTTGCCCACAGTGGAGGCGAACATAAAAAAAAAAGAAGAAAAAATAGCAAGGGAAACAGAAACAGAAACAGAAAGGCTCCTCGGGAGCTAAGGCCAGAGCCGGAGCCAGGAGCCAGGAGCCAGAGCCAGAGCCACAGACGTGGCCTCGTCCTGGCTGGAAAAGACGGTGGGTCTAGGCCAAACAGCAGTTGCCTAGGACCCTCATTTATTTTCACTTTAATCAAAGTGTATGGCAACGAGGCAGCACAACGACGATGACGGAGCAGCGCCCCATCCGCAGATGCTCGACGCTCGATGCTCATCCTGGGGATGGAAATTGTGGCAGGTCCTGCGAACGGAAAGCGGGGGGGTGCCAGATGATGGAGGATGCTGAACAAATTTGGCTTGGCATGCCCAAAAGAATTCTAAACCGTAAAATAACAAAGACTCGACGAGCGTTGGGCAGAAAACCAAAGGCGTAGGCGATGGTCCAGGAGGAGGGGCGCAAACAGGAGCCATAAGGAATAGTAGTTGTATTTTAATGCCAGGAGCCATCGTGCTACACGTTATCCTTTCAGGCAGCTAAAAACAAAAGCAAAAACCCCACAGAGATTGGACCGTGCTCCTTGCACGTCCGCTAAATGGAAAAAGTAAGCTAATTAGTTAATGAAAGATATTTTCCTTTGTTCGAGGACCAGCCGCAATGTCCTGCAGGACACACTGCTGTCACACTGAGCGAAATGTGAGCGAGAACGAGAGAGAGAGAGAGCAGAGATATGGTGGTATTCCTTTTGTTTACGGAATAAGAGGCACTCAATAGAGGGAATTATCTGCAACTTATACGGGCTCAAGGTCTGAAAATAAACCAATTTCCCTTCGATTTCCAGGGATTTTGTTTAAGATGAGTTAGGAGTTATCCTTGTTATACATTTTTCCTACAAAAAAATGCTTAAGAATCTGATATTTCTCTCTCTGACATCAAATGGTAATTAACTTTTGCTTGAAATTAAAATTTCACAGGAATACAAGCGAGGGGAATGTACATGAAAAGTGTGGCGGGAAATCGGTATTCGGAAAATCGGGAGGTCCTTCGTAGGCATCTGTAATATATGTAAAGTGCAGACCCCGGGCACACACACACACACACTCACACACACACAGCCCCCTCTGTCCAGGGACCTGCCTGCCTTTTGTTTGGCAATTTCGCCCCTTTCGCTGCTCATTTTCAGCTTTCTTTCTGCCGCTGCCACTTTCTTTGTGTTTCACTGCATAATTCTCTCTCTCTTGCTTTCTCTCCCCTCACTTTCTCTCTCTCTCCCCTCTCTCTGGGGAGAGGAACAGGGAGTCGAACCCGTGTCCAGCACTTTGTTGCGCTTTCTGGTCCCGTGGTCAGCGGCCCGTGAGCTGGGGCGCCCTTTTGTAATGCAAAATTGTTTTGCTTGAATAAATCATAAGCTTAAAGCGGCCGGTGGCGCGTTTAAAGTCAGTTAACAGAGTTGGCCAGTGTCCTTTTTGCCTTTCAGTTTCCACTCGAAGCGGTTTCAGGGGGGAAATGTAGGAGAAACCTCTCCTTAAACCCTTATCTTATGGGTCTCTCTGAGTATTAAATTTCTGGCTATAATAAGGTGAATTTTGGGTTTGCTGTGGGCCCAAGCCCATAGCTTCTCTTTAAATGTGTTCAAAGTTAAAGGAATTAAACATTTTTAATTGCAAATAATTACTTTTAAATACTAACTGAGCATAAAGTCAAGGAGATTAACTTTAAAAGCTCTGAAAACTAATATTTCTGCTTGTCGGAGAATCCCGAATCCTCAATCCTAAACCCACTCCTTCTTGCGAGTCATAATCCCATACTGTCGTCCTAATCTCTTCTTTCGCCTGCCAAATGTCCCCGTTCTGCTTTGGGTTATCCTTTTCTGCTGAGATTGCTGGGTTTTTCCTAGGCCAGTTCCCTATTTTTTTTTCCCCAACTCTCAACTCACTCCTTCTGGTCAATTTAGACGCACTTTACTTTTTCTGCATCAAAAGGGAAAATCATTGGCGGAGAAAGGAATAACAGGACATGACAGCCTCCATAGAAAATTGAGCGTGCAATTTGGCTTTTTCTTTTCAATAATTTTCCATTAGACAAGAATACGGACACAATAATAGCAAAAAAAAATCGAATGCGTTGGCACAAAAAAATAAAAGGGGAAACCAATGGCCAAGCCAGGCAAGTCTGTGTAAATGGTGATAAGGGGATAAGGGGGGGATGACTGGCACACACACCACACACAGGACACACACACACACCTCAGGGATTGTATAAATATAGCCAACGACGTGGCCAACTCCAACCGACGACGACGACGACGACGACACTTCTGGTTCAGTGAAGCATAAGAAATTCTCGAATGAATCGCTCTGTTGACGCTTGAGTAGACTTGAAGCGATAAGCGGTTTTTGTTCCATATACAAAAATATATATACTATATATATATATCTAGTATATATATCTATATTCTAGTCTCGCGATTTCCTTTGTCCCGCCAGCAGCATCTGGTGCAGTCATTCAGACAATAATTTTAAGCGGGGAATTTCCCAAAAAAATAAATTTGCTTAGCCAAATTCTAAATTATTTCAAGGGAAGTTGCTTTGGAACCAAAAGCTAATAAGACACTGGTAATTTAGAGTAAAGTTAATTTATAAATTTGTTAGAAAAAATATTATATAGAGTAACTTTTTGGTTTATTTTCTTGCCTTGCTTTAAATATTTAAAACAAAGACACCAAACTATTACCCTGGGGAACACCTTAAAATCTGTGAGAGAACCTCCAAATGTATCACTCTCATGAATATTTACAAAGCTTAACAACAAACTAAGACTCAGGCAGCCCTCCCTGCGTATACGTGATATGGAGATAGCTCATACGCTGCGTATACGTGATATGGAGATAGCTCATACGCAGTGTGGCCCAGCCTGCAGCCTTGCAACCCAAAGTCTGGCCTATAATGGAATTAATCAAATGTCATGCTGATGTCGCATAAAAATAGAAGAAAAAAGATATGTAAAAAGTTAGCACTTGCCGCGAGAATTGCCGCAGCAGTGGCTCGCTCTCCTGTTCATTGGCACTCTGGGTGTCGGGATGTTTAAAGTTTCGGACAGCCGGAGCGAATGGTGAAGTTGCCGCATAACTAGTTAACAAGCAGTTGCCGCAGGCGGACCAGGACACACGGACGAGGACCAGGACCAGGACCAGGACGTGGCACACATCAAATTGTTTATCTTGGGCACAGATGCGCGCAGCATCTGTTTCCTTTCTCCCGCAGGCGACACACAGACACACATATGTGGGCGCTGGCAGGATACGTTTTGTGGGTGGGTGTCCGTGATTCCTTTCGCCCTCGGGGCCAGCATGTAGCCGTGTCCGTGTCGGTGTCGGTGTCGGTGTCCTGGCGGAGCTAAATCTGAAACCAATTTGCTTAGCGCCCCGCCACCCTTTTCCCCGATTGCCACTCAATCTGAATTATGGCCACGGGTCAAAGTTATGCCAGATATCGCGGGACCTGCGTGACACATCCTGCCAGCCAGGATTCATATTTATTTATTTATTTGTGCAGTGAGTTTTGCCTTATTTTTCGTTTTTAATAAATATTAATATTGTGAAGCTTGTGCTTCTCCTTCTCCTACTCCTACTTTCTTCTTACTTCCTTTTCCTTCTCCCTCTCTTTCTCTTACTCCTTTATTTTCTGGCTTGTCCTTAAACTCGAAACTTGAAATGAACCGCAGTGCAGAAACTAAAATTGTAATTGTGTATGTAAGTCAGGTCCCCCCAAACATCCGCATTCCCAGGCATGTGTGGCCTTGGCACCTCCTTCACCCAGCATAAAAATGCCGCTGACAAACTTTTTTGGCCCCTGATCCCTGGCCCTACCCTACCCTTCGTCACCCTGCCTCCTGGCCGCACGCGACTCTCCACGATGGCGTTGAAAATAATTACACTTGCTGATTTATTGAGTGTCGTGTGGTGCGGCAGGGTGGCAGGGTGCCGTAGGAAGTGCCTTGCCACACTGGCCCGGATGTTGTTAATGAGGCACGACATTGGCTGGGATTGCTAGGATTGGATTGCAGCGACCACGTCATATTATAAGCGGCCCAAGGTTGATTGTGGGGTCAAGTGATTAGACCCACAGCCAAAGCTGCTGGCAGTGAGTAATTGTGTGGCGAAATCGATTGTGGAGGAATGCAGGTGGCAGGTGAATGTTTCTAAAGGAAACCCTATAATTTCAAGGGATAACTAAGGAAAATTAAATCTAGAAAACTGTTCAGGAAGCTGCCTCAACCATCCTGATTTGCGGTGAGCTGGAAGCCTTGTTTAGGCTGTTAAAAACCAGACAATTCCAGGAGTTAAGAGCACCAAAACCCAGCCAGAACCATCTCCATCTCCGACTCTCCTCTAGGGCGAAAGTGAAATTAATTACTCGACTTTGACTGTGCTGCAAGTTGGACTCGGTTTCGCTTGAGTTTGGGATCTTGACTGGAGCTAAAGCTAAAGCTGAAGCTGGCGTAATTAATGAAAACCCCCCAGGACTTGGCCTCGACTCACACTCAAGGCACTGCGCCATTCCAGCTTCCCAAATTTTGATTATTTGCTGCAGCAGGATCTCCTGCAGGAGATCAGAGTTGGAGTTGGACCTGAAGCAAAACTGATCCGATTACTTTTGCAATCCTCTTGGCCACTTTTCTCTCATTAGGCCATCTTTTAATTATGGGCCAGCGAGTCTTGGGGCGGCTTTAATCAGCGTCAATTGGCAAATACAAAAAGCGGAAATTGCAAAAATGTGTAAGAGCAGAAAGGCAGAAGGAAAAGGATTCAGCAGGACGAAAAGGATTCGGCAGAGAAAGGAAAGCAGCAGGGAAGCAACAGCGAAAGTGGAACACAAAAACCTTTTGCTAATTTAATTAAATTACACAATTTTCGCTGTCGCTTTTTGTAGAATAATTGGCAATAAATTGATTAAAGAGTTAATTAAACATGCGGCAATGCCAGCCAGGAGGGGCGTGGCCCAGGGGAGGGGCCGATAGATAATTGCATTGGCACAAAGTGTCCCCTCCTACCGCCCCTTTAGTGGGTGTGTTTCGGGGTGTCTCTGCGAGTGTGTAAACGGATTTTAAATCGCTTTCACTATCGCCTCGGAGACTGACCCTGCAGCCAGTTGTGAACTCTTTGAATTATCAGAGAATTTTAGGCAATTCCTATGGAATTTTGGAAAGTAAAATAAGTTTCTTGATGGAAAATACTGAGTTTTATTTTATTTTATATCTTAATTTGTACTGGTAACTACTTTGAAGTCATTAGTTTAACTCAATATATAATAAAGAAAGAGAGTGAAAGCTTTAAATATTCAATATTTAAAGGGATCTTATAGCTTATAATTTATTAGTTTATAATTTGGCTTTTTAAATACTTGTTGCTGTGGCTTTGTGACAAGAAGAAAACTGTCCAATCAATTATAATTTATTATATTATGTATTCAAATATTAATTAGAAGCTTGTAAAGGCGTTAATTATGACCATTAAATGGACCCTTATGTACTTCAATTTATAATCAAAGTTTAACAGCCACTTTGATTTAGCCTAAAAAATGTAAAGTTATGTCTCAGTTTTTTATATATATATTTAAATTCAATTTGGCATTAAGTTCGACATTTCGAAATAAGCCAACTTTCTTGTTTTCTTTGTAATATAATTAAATTATCATTTTGAATCATCATTAAGGTAGAAAGATTATAGGCATTGTTTTTCACGAAAGTGTATTTAATAATTCTTTGTATGGAAACGCTTATTTAAAATTTAAAAACAATACTCTCTATAAATACTTTCTATACTTCCTATAAAAAGTGTAGGAAGTCTTAGGTAAAATTTTAAGAAAATGAAAATAATAAAAAGGAACCCTTTTATAAGATAATATACTTTTGGTTTCCTAAGCTCTATGCCGATATTTTCTATGAAACCTCAAGCATGCATGCATTTTTTTCGAGCTTAACCTGCCTGAAGATATAGTATTTACGATGGGTTATATTTCACTTTTAGATATATGCAACTGAAAGAGTTATTTGTTAATTGCAAAAAGCTTTTCAATTACTCAGTAAAGTTGTTCGGCTTTTAAACACATTGTGAGTTCAAGGAATAAAAACAATGCAAAGTTCCTTTAAATACTCAAATTCTTTACATTTAAATGATTTAAAATGGAATTTCACACTTTAAGGGGTTCTTATTCCAAAGAAGCTTGTAGTTAGTAGTCTTAGGAATAATCTCTTAAAGTTAAGACTAAATGATCACCCTATCAGCCTGCCAATAAAATTGAGATCTGCTGATCTTAGAACTAGAATTAGAAGAAGACTAAAGAGACATCATCTTGAATACCTTCCAGAACAGGATTTGACTTTGTGTAAAATAATGACACAAATTCTATAATACTTAATACTCTTCCTCAACACAATTATAGCCCTATAAAATATTTTACACAGATTAAGTTGTTAAAAAAAAACAAAGTATCAGTTATCAAAAAACTTATTTATTTATTTATTTATAAATACTTTAAACTTCATTCATTAAAGAAGACAAACCTTGAAGCAGGCAATTTTAGTGTTAAATCTTTCTCAAAGAACACCCCTTAACTTTAAAGCTTAAAACCCCTTTTTACCACTTCTAATCACCTCTTCACCCCTCCCTCTCTCTTTTTCTCTAATTACAGCCCGGGGAAACATGCCGCTGGCGTTGATGGCGTTGCAGCTAGCGTCCGGTGACACGCCACCGCCCCACTAGAGGCTGAGCCCTTACCCCTCACTTGGCAAGGGCAGCAGAAGGCCGCGGCACCGGCACCGGCAACGGCAGCATGGTCACAACGTCGGCAGCAGCCACTGCCACATCCACATCCACATCCGCCTCCACCGCATCGACATCGGCAGCAACATCCGCCGGAGCCCCGTGGAGGATGCACCACCTGCTGCTAAATGGGAGCGCGGAGGCAGGTCCGGCGGCGGCGGCGAGCGTTGGCGGGAGCCCCACCACGACGTCACCCGGCTACCTGCCGCTGTACGAGGACGTGGAGGCGGCCGAGGCGGAGGCGGAGGCGGACGCCGGCTATGCGCTGATCGACGACATCAGCGATTGGCTGCTGAGCTCGGCGGGCGTGGGCGTGGGCACGGATGAGGGCACGGATGACACGGACACGGCAGCGGCAACGGAGAACAGCACGCTGTCGGCGGCCAACGACACGCTCGGCTGGCTGGGTCTCGACCTGGGCGAGGTGCTCAACAGCACGCTGCCCAGCGGTCGGGGCAACGCCAGCTTTGCACCGGCGGAAACGGCGGAAGCTGGCACCACGGAGCCGGAGTTGGAGGCGCAAACGGAGGCGGAACCCAGGGGGCGGTATGCGCTGCGCAACTTTGTGGAGCAGCAGCTGGAGAGCGGTATGGGAGGCGCAGCAGCTGGCGGCGGCGGCGGCGGCGGCGATGCTGGCATCGCTCTGATCGACAGCGGCGAGGAGGCGGCGCTGGACAATGTGGCGGATGCGGAGACGGACTACGGCCTGCTGGGTGGCTTCGGTGATGCGGAGTTGCTGCAGCGAACGGCAACGGCGGCGGCGCGGGAAACGTTGCACAATCGAACGGCATCCGTGGGTGGCACGGGATTGGGCTTGGGAATGGGAGGAGGAATGGGAGGAGGAGCGGGAGCAGGAGCAGGAGCAGGAGCCGGAGCTGGAGGCGGTACTGGAGGCAGCACCTTTATGCTGCTGCTGGAGAACTTTAACGATTATTTTCCTAACTACAACGGTAGCACGGTTTCGGGAACAACCACCGCCGCCTCGGGCATGGTGGCCACCGTCTCCTCCTCCTCCTCCTCGAGCAGTGTGGGCGTGGGCGGGCTCCTGATCGAGCAGAATCTGACGGGGTTGTATCTGGATAGCTACCGGTTAAACTGTACCAACGAGACGCTCAATCTGACCGATTCCTGTGCAGATATGCGAGTGGGTGAGTACTGGGAGTAGAGCCTTCTCATGGGATAGTTCCTTAACGTTCTTAACTTTCAGTGGACCACAACTACTGGGCGCTCATCCTGATACTCTTCCCCATCCTCACCCTCTTCGGCAACATCCTGGTCATCCTGTCCGTCTGCCGCGAGCGTTCGCTGCAAACGGTCACGAATTATTTTATAGTCTCGTTGGCCATTGCCGATCTCCTGGTGGCCGTGGTCGTGATGCCATTTGCTGTCTACTTTCTGGTAAGTGCAAACTATGCTCTCTCTCTATATATATATATATAAAATATATCTAGGGTTCGTCCTGCCAAAATCAAAATGCAAAATTGCCAGCCATTTGCGTTTAATTTTATCAAGTGTTGGGGTCATACAATAAATAAACACGCTCATAAATAACCAAACGGGAGGAGATGGGGGCCAGCCAGGGTCCTGCCAATGCTAAGGCCAGCCAGGGCGTGGCTTTTTACTAAATTGCGGCCATTCAAGCAATAACATTCAATTTTTGGCGCTGCCGGAATATAAATCAATGTGTGTGCGTTGCTCCTGTGTAAGCGGGAAACCGAGGAAGCAACTTGGGCACTGCCAGAAAACAGGTTACAGAACAGATAAAAAAAACCCTACAAATTTTGTAAGTTAAATAAGTAAAAAATTACTCAATCATGGCTAAAGTTAGGTTAATTGATTGGAAAGTAAATCTTTGAAATCTGCTAATGTAATTGCTTCGTTTTTTACCCTACTCATTCGGTGGTAACATTAAAAATTTAAGCACTTTACGTGCCACACGGTGCCTTGTGTTTCTTTGCCTGTAAGTTTAGGTTTCAAGGAAACAGACACACTCTGTGGGAGAGCCAGGATCTCCCCTGGAATCCCTGGGAGTGCCTTGCACTCCCTGGACTTCTCTGGACTCTCCTGGACTTCCTGTGTTTCCCCTGGACTCTCTGAAGGGAGAACTCCCCTGAACCTCCTTGGACTCCCTTGGACTTCTTAGGACTTGCTTGGACTCTCTGACTCAACCTTAGACTCCCTGAATCCCCCTTGAACTCCCTGAATCTCTTTCAGACTCCCTTGGACCTCCCCCCTGTATCTTCCTTGGACTCCCTAAATCCCCCCCAGATCTCAGACTCCCGTCTTGGCCGGCTGCCTTTGACTTAAGCCGACGTAGCTGTCATTCCCTATGATTGATTGTTCGATTGACTGACTCGCTGGCTGGCTGCCCGGCTGACGGACTGACAGACTGCCTGCTCTCAATGTCCTGACTGTCCCGCCTGCCCTGGCCCACTCCTAGTAGCCCTGGGAGTTGACTTTTGACTGGCTGGACTCTGCTCTGACTGACTGACTGACTGACTGACAGATTGATGGAAGTGCTACCCCCTCCCTGGGCCTTGTCTCATCAGCATGCGGATTGTGGTCCTCTCTTTCTCTCTTCCACTTGGCTTTGCAGGACATGGATCCAGACGGGGAATAAGCGCTGCCAGATCGCTCTTAAAAGGCCATAATGCCAGCCCTCTCTGCTGTCAGTTATGTGCCACAATTAATTGCATGTTTATTTTACACAACAAAAAAAAGGAAGAAAAAACAAATAGAGAAGAAAAAACTGCAATTGCAACTGTCGGGCGTTATTAAAAAAAAAACAACCCCCCCGGAAGTCTGAAATGAAATTAACAACACTGACAGGGGGGGCGGAGTGCCATGTCATTTAACAATAACAAATGTGCAAGTTGTCACAAGAAACTAGCCGCTGGCATAATTCAATGTTTGTTTAAGACAAGCACAAATAAATAAATAAAAACACAACATGAAAACATGGAATATTAAAAGCAGAAAAAAATATGCAAATTAAAAAAATAGAAATTAAAAAAATAGAAATAAGAAAATATAGAAATAAAGAAAATAGAAATAAAGAAAATAGAAATAAAGAAAATATAAATAAAAAAATATAAATAAGAAATATAAATAAAAAAACTTAAATAAAAAAATATAAATAAAAAATACAACTAAAAAAATATAAATAAAATAACAAGAAATATAAATTTAAAAATAAAAATACAAAAAATATATCGAAACTCGGGCTCGTCCGGGAGTTGAACCCGGGACCTCTCGCACCCGAAGCGAGAATCATACCCCTAGACCAACGAGCCGCTTGAAGGAGGGGTTGCCAAGTGGGCCCCATAAAGAGAGAGAGAGAGAGATAGAGAGAGGAGAGCGGGACCAGGGGCCTTGAAGTCCCTTATGTCCTTCTATTAACAAGTCTTATTTAGCTCCTTGTTCCGGATCCACCCACAAATCGAAGCGGATTAAGTGTCGTTTGCGTATTACCAGCAAATTAACGCCCCGCCGCCCGCTGTGGCAACTAACACACACACTCACACTACAAATTGACCCGTCATTAAATGCATCAGCTCAGGCGCCTGTGTGAGTGTCAGGTGTTAATTACGCACACCCACGCAGCGGCAAGTGCACCTGCTGTCAGCCGAGGTGCATATGTGTGTGTGTATTTGTGTTTGTTTCTTTTGTTGTAAAAGCTAAGTCTTTGATTTCGAGCCGCGTCATCGGTTCGTTGCTCTCTTTCCTTCTGGCGGAGATCCCTATACCCATCTCCCTCTAATTCAAGCAAAAGCTTTTTGCCCATTAAAAAAAAAAAACAAGTTTACTTTACAATCTCAAAGGTTTTATTGCTATTTAAGAGAGATAGTGTTTGTTATTAACTATAGAGAGCTAATTATTTTAGAAATTTGTAAGAATCAACAAATTTTTAAGTTTTTATACCCTTGCAGTTTGCAATTAAAGTGGAAGCTTTAACTGATCGATAACTAAGCCAGAAAAGCATTAATTTAATTTCGGAATTTTTTTGTTCTGATTTTTGTAAAGTTAAATCTGAATAATGAATTTTGAAAATTAAAAGAATTTCGTGACAATTTTAGAAATTTTTAATTCTTTAAACTTTTGTACAAATTTTAAAAATTGAATAATATATTTTCTCAATATTTTTGTATGAACTACTTACGATCTTAAAAGCAAAACGGTATGTTTTTTATATAAATTTCGGTAATCGCAGGTTGTCTTAGCATCTTATGCCCTCAAGAAAACTTGAAATATTCGCATTCTTCAAAACGATATTTATGGGTATTTTTTAATAACTTTCTGAACATGGAAATGTTTAAAAATAAACATTAATTTCAATTCGGAAAGTTTTCCTATGTTAGTAACTTATAATAGAACAAATGTTAAGCTAACAAATCTGTAAATTGAATTCAAAGTTTAAATTTAAAATGAAATCATATGATTTTTTTACAATTTAAATGGAAACATTTTGTATATTTTTTTTACAATATTTGTATTATTATTCAATTCACATTTTAATGACGCATCGAAATTTATATGACTTTTGCCAATCACTAGATTTCTTGGCATATCTTATGATCTCAAGAAGACCTAAAATATTTGCATTCTTTAAATCGATATTTATCAGTATTTTTTTATAGCTTTATGAAAAAAATCAAAGCATACAAAATTTCATACCATAATAGAAAAATCAAATCACTTAAAAATCATCATTTAAAACATATGTACATAAGAACATTAAAAATAGATTTAATTATAATTCGGAAAGCCTTTCTCTATTATTAGTTTTTATTAGTTTATAAAAGGTTAACAAATTTGCAAGCTAAAAACTTATAAAAAATTTCAAATGTTTGTTCATTTCTAAAAATTTTAACAATATAACTATGGTATATATTTTTGCAAAATATTTGATTTTTTTTCTAATAAAACTAGAGATAGTCTCGCCCGCTGATGCTGATCAAGAAAAATATAGGGTTAAAAATTACTCCATCTCTCACTTAAATGATCATAAACTGTTTAAGGGTTTAATAAAAAAACAAATCAAAAATTTAGCACATAAAATTAAGTTATCATAAGATTTTTCATAAAACCTTTGAGTTCAATTAGTTTCAGAAATAGTACAAATAGTAGAAGATATACACTGTACTAAATATGTACTAAATTCATT
This sequence comes from Drosophila seguyi, assembly GCA_008042675.1. Lineage (NCBI taxonomy): Eukaryota > Metazoa > Arthropoda > Insecta > Diptera > Drosophilidae > Drosophila > Drosophila seguyi. The sequence continues at coordinate 32,188 of VNJU01009959.1, read as the reverse complement.
ATAATTTCTGGCTTCAATCTGGATAGTTTTTTCATATACCAAAAAGGCTTCTTTTAAAAGCCTGAAAGCTCTCCACTTTTACTGGTTGCCAATAGTTTTTCCTCTCATATATCTATGCCTGTGGCCGCCTGTCACCCTTATGCGTGATCGCGGTCCAGCAAGGACCAGCGGACAATGGAAATCCCCGCCGCTTCCTCTCCCACCGAACCCACCGCACGTACGTACGTATTATGCGACTCAAGTCCACGGGAATTTCCAAGGGACATACCGCACACACTTGCACGCGAACAAACACACAAATGAAAATTGATTTAGTTAAGAGGATTTGCGTCAACAACAGCACAATAAGTGGGCAGTAACACGGTCCAGTCGGAGGCCGGAGAGCCGGAGGAAATGGAGGATGCTGGGATGGTGGGATGGAGGTTTGGAGGATTGGAGGTTTGGAGGATATAGCATGCAGGATTGAAGGATGCTGGGGCAGAGAGAGGCGGATTGTTTGGTGGCTGAAGGTGAGGAAGATTGGGAGGCGGGCCATCTCGCTCTTCGTGTGTGCTCTGGATAGCACTTAACTCATAAAAATGTGCGCAGCAAAGGTTGAGGTATGACCCCAAGCACCCCAAACACACCACCCTCCCTCCGCCCCCTCACAGGACGAAGCAACAAGAGAGCCCGAGGGCGGAACGAACGAGATGCCAACAATGGAGAATTATTGCTTATGACACAAGCCAACAGACAAACAGGCTAAGGGGAGGCGGCACAGTTCTGCTGTCAGCAATGGGCGTGGCATCACACACACCAAACACACACACAGCACACACCACACACACTCACACTGACTTGGTTCCGCGACTACACGTTACTCATACGCCGTGTGGCACGTCATGTCGGAGGCCGCTGCCCTTCGCCGCTGCTGATGCTGATGTTGTTTGGGAACATGGCTCGTTTTAACTCGCGGCTAAAATAAATACACAAACATGTTAGCTAGTCCCTTTCCCCTGCCTGGCAGTGGGTGGGTATCAGTGGGTAGAGGTGGCTCTCGGTGGGTGCAAGGGTCTCGGTGGGTGTAGGGGTGTCGCTGTGTGCGTGTAGGCCAGTGCTTTTCTATTTTAAGTGGTTGTATATGTCAGTTGAAAGCTTTTGTTGACATTCAAGTGGTCATTGAAAGTGTAAAAGCGTGCACACTGGACTGAATGGCTGCTGGCCAGTCGAATCGAGGGGGATGGGAGGGAGCTGTGGAGGGGAGAATTGTGGAGAAGGGAGCTATAGAGGAGGGAACTGTGGAGGAGGGAGCTGTGGAGGAAGGAGCTCTGGTAAAGGGAGCTCTGTTGGAGGAAGCTCTGGTTGCAGAACGTTTGCCCAGAGCTGTCGAGAGAGGAGTTGTGCACTGTGACAAAAATATATAACAGATTTTGAGTCAAAAAGAGAGAGATTAAAGGGACTAGAAAAGAGATATTTTCATTCTTAAAAGGAGACAAAGATTTCCTTAAGAAACCTATTAATATTTTGTAATATTTAGCTTGACTTTGGTTACCCTTTCAACTTCAACTCCTTAAAAATGTCAAGGAACTGTTTTCCCCCTGTGCATAGTCCTGGCAAGCCGGAGTAGCCTTTGCCAGCGTGCCTGCTCCATGTCCAGGGTCCTAATCTTATCAGAATTGTGTTTGCTTTCAGTCTGGGAAAGGAAGAATCTTCCCTTCTCTCTCTCTTTCTATCTCTCTCTCCCTCTCGCTCTCTCCCTTCCTCTCTCTCTGCTCTCACCCTTTTCCAGCTCCTGCCACCTCTTTTTCTGTGTGTCCTGTTTTTTGGTGCCACTGTTAATTGCTTTTGTATGCAGCTTGACCAACGCTTTCGAGGTGACTTTTGAAGGGGAGAGGAGTTTGGTAGCTTGAAAACCTGGTATCCTGGCATCCTGGCATCCTGGCATTCTGGAAGCCTGACTAAGCGGGTCAAGGTAATGCATGGAACATTTTGGTAGAGGTAATGCTCCTCTTATCAACCTCAGAGTTCAAGTTGCGGCTTTAAGCTGCATCTTCAAGCCTCTTAAAATTTCTGCCAAACCCAAAAGAGGCCTCTTTTTTGTGGGAATATATATATATATAACCCCTTGAAAGGACCTTCCCTTGGTAGCTGCTGTTTTACTGTGAAATTCGCGTGGCCAGCCTGGCGTATGAGCGATGTGAAGTGCTGGGAAAACAGGCTTAAATGGCAATTGTCAATCGTTCAAGCCTGCAGTTACTCTGCTTTCCACTTGTGGTCCTGCTTCTGGCTCCTTTCCCCAACACAAATTGCCATAAATTCAAGGCACAAAAAAAAATAAATAATCTGATTAATGTACACACACACGCACACACAGTGGGCCACTCGGCCACTCGAGCCACTTGATTCAAGTCGAACGGAAAAAAAAAAGGAATGAGGCAACTGTCAATGGTCTTGGACCTGCTCCCGTTTCCGGCTAGAAAGGCAGAGAGAAGGAGACAGAGGGTCGAGAGGGGTGGCAGTGCTGGCAGCCGGATATGCGGCGGCGATAACGGCACTTAATCAGCATTTGACGCAGCGCCAGGCTCTTAGGAAAAAAAGGAAAAATCCCCGACCCTACACTCCCTTCCTTTTCATTTCCACATTGGAAATAATCATATTTTGTGCGAGGCCTAAAAATAGAGTTGTGCCAGTGACAGGCCAAGTGTCGTCAACCTTTCTCGCTCTCTGGCTAGCAGCCAGGGAGTCGTGGATACGTGTATCCCTGGAACTGTGGCCTGGGGTAGCCCCGTCACCAGACTGAGGTCAGAGGGGTGCTCCTTGGATTTACGTCAGTGTGAACTCAGGGGGTAATGGCAGTTCATTCTAAATATATTTTCAAGCGAATCTTGACATTCAAATTGTGTTAAATATGCTTTGAAATCTATTTAAAACGAGAATTGGGGGTAAAAATAAAAGAATACACAAAGGAGTGTGTTCTAAGAAAGCAGCTCTTTGTGAGCTTTAAGGGGTTTTACCAGAAAGCCATATTTTGGAAGGTGATTTGAACTTTGTTCCTTGCTATTTTCAAGCTGAAAAAACAAACTAAGTACTAAGACGTCTTTATGGCTTAATTTTTTATAGGAAATTGTTTTTATTTGGAATTATTCCTGCCTTAAATATGTTTTAAAACATTAAAATTAAAGGTATAAGCTTTTTTTCCTTTTAAAAAACTATATTTATGACCCTGAATAACCTTATAAGTGTTCTTCTACCAAGGAACAACGTTTTGGGGGATCAGGGAAAATTCCTAGTAATAATTTCTAAGTGTTAATATCTATATTACATATTAAACACCACTACAAGTGACTAATTTAAAAGTTAAATACGTGTAGCACCAGGATAATAAATAAAAATAATCAAATTAAATCAAAAAACAAATGAATAATGAACGCAGTTATCTATTTCCAAAAGCAAACCTCTAACTCCCTCTTGCTTTTTACACAAACATAAAGTTTTCAGTATGATTCCCTACACTTTCTATCTTTCCCTCTTCCTCGGGACTTTGAGCTTCCAAATCGCTCACAAAAGCTAGTTTTAAGTTTCTCCTAAATTATTCCCCTCAGCATTTAGGGATCCTTCCCACATCGTTATGCTCCTCGATCCCTGAGCCAAAAGACCTTGTCTTTGGCTTTGGGTTTCCCGGAAAAACCAGAAAAGCAAGGTAAAAAAAAGCAGGTGTCGGAAAACGGAAAACAGGAAACGTGAAAAATTCGCAACTGCTGCGAGGCTGCAACTTTAAACTCGCCCGCAATGATTCTCGGAATTCGCCGGAATGTGCGGCAGATGGAGGCAGCGTTTATCACTCCGGCTGGTGGCTGGGCGAAAATAAAACTACAAACTGAGGGAGGGGGCGTGGTCCACTCCAACTTCTACCTTACCTCCTACCTCACCTGATGCCTCACCTGCCAAACTACACAAAAACTGTTGCCATGTGGCAGGCAATAAAAAGAGAGTTTTTCCCCTGGGTCAGAACAAGCAAGGGATAAAGGACCCCCGGCGGGGGGAGTCCTGTGCGGCTGGGCGTAAAGTTTTTTAATTTTAATGGCCATTTAAAAGGTTGCTGGAAAATGCTTGGCCCTTGGCTTAAGTGCCGCTCATAGGACGGTCTCATTACTGTCCGCCGGGTGACCCAGTCTCAGTGCCAGTCCCAATCCCTGTGTCCCAATCCCAATCCCTGTTCCTGTTCCCCTATTTTGGGGGCAACCTCTCAAAAGCCAAAGTTAGAGCCTGCATTCCCGCCAGCCACTTGAACGGCAAATAGAGAGCTGTGTGGGTCGGCGGCAATGCTGCCAAAAGTGCCTGCAAGTGGCTAAGCAAACAGGCTGCAGCCAAAGCCAGCTGCAAACATCCAAAAAGCGAGGCAGTTTTGGGGATGGTACTCAAGTCACGGAAGATATATCGAAGGGATCTTTTAGTATTACAGGAAAGTTGCAGTCTAATGTTGGGTTATAAACATAGAACTTGAATGGTTAAGAAGTCTCTTTAATCAAATTTTCTAAGCTTTAGTAACATTTTCTTTTAAAGGAATATATATATATATGTGGGAAAGCTATATGTAAATGGAAACCTACTTAAAAACTATCCAAAAAAACCTCCAGAATCCTCACTTAACTATCGCTTCCTGAACTCCCTGCCATCTCTGGTGATGCCCCCTGTCTGGGTATTTATGTGATGCCTGCAGACTACAGGACTACAGGACTACAGGACTACTGCCGAGTGCTGAGTGCTGAGTGCAGACTGCTGCAGTGACCTGACCCCCTGCTCTCCCCTCTCCTAGTCCACCTTCTTCGGGGGGGAAGAGGGAGTGACGGCAGCAGCAACAATTTGTTGACTAAGCCAACTTGAATGCGCCCAAAAGCAGGCAGGCAGAGCGCTTTGTTGCCAGCACTCTAGTGTGGTTAGTGTGCAGGGAGAGTGTGTGCAGGCTGTGTGTGTGCAGAGTGTGTGTAGGGTGTAGAGTGTGGGGTGTTCATATAAATCCCTGTCAGCCAGCGAACCACACGGAACCGCAGGCCGCACATCAATTCAAATAAATAATCCAACAGCATGAAATTGGCCGCCGGCAGAAAGTTTTTCAGCTGCTCGAAAGGATGTGGAGATGAGCTGGGTGAGCTGGGTGAGCTTCTGGCCCTTTCGCTAAATGGTTTGCTATCAAAAATATGGCTTGCAATCTTCTCCAGCTTTTTGGCTTCCCCTTTTAGCCGCTTTTTGCCGGCACGCATGCGAGCTTAAGCGCGCACTTCCGGCCCGGATGAGGACCATGGACCGCAGCTTTTCGGTTTCTGGTCGCATTTTGCTTGCCCGTTTTTTATCCCCCCCCTGCACCCATCCTTGAATAATTAACACAGATTTTGATTTGGCCAAAAACCAACCCCTCTCCCAGGAAAGACGAAAGATTCAATCAGCTTCGAGCGGAACACACACGCACTCCCGCCGGATGTCGTCTGGGCGGGAAGTGAAAATATTATATTACCATTTCCATGCAGATGGCTATATAAATATGCCCATATCCCCCCATGCCCCAGAGGGTACCCTGGAAAAGTCGTCACAAAATAAAATTTCCCTTGACGCTAATGACAACTAATTTGTTGCAAAAAAAGGAAACACAGCGAAGGGGAAGTCGCTCGAGCTGAAAATAAGCAGCTGGGTAAAAATCTCACATGTGTGTATATAAAATATATATATTATATATTTTATGTACTTTGTATATATATATCGCATATATATTATGTATTTTTATATGTATAAATAAGTATGTTGGTCTTTCGGGGGGGCAAGTCCGAGGCTATTAAAAATGACGCAGAAAAACGTTAAAATTGTTACGACAATGACAAGGGCAGGAAGGAGAAAGAGGGAAGGCACACACAGGACACACACACACTTACGGGTATATATATATATATACATATACCCCCGGCAGACAATAAACTTAATAAATAAGTCAATTAATTGGCCCTGTGCTTGTGATAGGGCCAAAAGCAGAAGCAGCAAGAGCAACAGCATCAAGTGGCAGTCACTTGGCCAAAAGCTGGAAGCCCCTTGCTCTTGCCTCTTGTTTCTGGACCCATTTTCCCCAGTGTATATATATATATATATGTGTATATATATATATGTCTATTACGGCAGCCAGTTCAATTAACTTTGTCTGTCGGCTTGGCGTAAGAAAATGTATGCGAAACTCGTTTAATAGTCGCCTTCGCCTGGTGCTTCTTGTGCTCCTCCTGGTGCTCCTCCTGCTCCTGTTCCCCCTGCTTCTGTTACTCCTGCTCCTCCTCCTGTATTGCCGTGTTGCCGTGGCAACGGTAACTTTATTACCAACGCTGCAAAATGGTCTACGGCTGCTGCACAACACTCGGAGAAATCTAACAGAAGGAAGTTTATGAAAATTAAAAAAATGAAAAGGATGCCAGAGAAAGCAGGAAGAGGGGTTTTAAGAGAACTTGAAAATATTTAAAACACCAAATTATTAATTAATTTTAACACCATTAAAAGTAAAATGCAACTTAAATTTATTTACTATAAAAAGCAGGCAATAATCCCTAAAAAAAAATCAGATAAAATCAAAAAGTAATACCTTACCTCTTCAAAACCAAAAGACCCTTCAAATGTCTTTAATTATTCAAATTTCTAAGCAAACTTTTCCTTAAAAATCCTTGCTAATTTCCCCATATTTTCCCCCCGTGTATACACCCTCACTAGGTCTTGTTTTTCAATTGCAGCTGGCAAGTGTCGAGTTTTCAGGACCTGTTCCCGGCAATTTATTGTGCCGATGCCCCCTGCTGCAGCTCCTGTTACTGCTGCTGCTGATGCTGCTGCTGCTGCAACTCCGCACCAGCTTGCCTTGCCGCACTTTATGTACGTGAAATATTTAAGGAAAAATGGCTGCCAGCCGCGACTGCAGCAGCATTTCTGGCGACATAAACAAATTATTTGATGACTTTTACGCGCCTTGGTGCGGGTGTGTCCTGCGTCCTGGCTCCTTGCGGCTTGCTTGCTTTTTTTTTTTTTGGTTTTTGGGGAGCTTCTCGCTGGCTTGCACTTGCCCGGCCACTAAGTAAACTTTTATGGCAGCCATAAAATAGGCAAAAAGGGGGCGCACACACACACGAGAGCGGCATAAAACCAAAGACCAGGACTAAGGAGCAGCAGGAGCAGCAGCAGGATCAGCGAAAGATGGCCAAAACATGGGAGCTGGGGCAATCCTTAGCAGCATCTTTTTTTTGCTTTTTTTTTCGTGCAACCGCTGTGACATTTTTATGCTAAGCAGTCGCCAAATTATGAAAATTCATAAAAAGCCAAATGTTATGGCATATTTCCAGACAGAGATAGATGCAGCCACGCATGGAGATAGCTTGTGGGTCCTGGATTTTGGCTCCTAGCTCCTAGCTCCTTGTCCTGGCTCCTAGTCCTGCTCCTGCTCCTTGCTCCTCCTCCTTCTCCTGTCTCCTAGATCCTTCTCCTCCTCTTGTTCTGCCTCCCAACAGCTTTGCCAATTTGTGACGCTGGCTTTTGGCCCGCTTTCCCTGGCTTTATCGCTTTCCAACTAAACTCGTTGGCGCTGACTCGTTTATCATCCCAAAACAACAACAACGACAACAACAGCTGACAAGGCCAAGGAAAAGCCTGTTAGGAAAAAAGGCTGCAGGGATAACTCGATTAGCGGCCAAGAATATATACAACACTCGCCATGTCTTACACTCTGTTAGAGCTCGAAACATATTAATCGAGGAGGGAACTTAAATCGCAGCTAAGACTTGGTAGAGCTGAAAATATGTAGATTTTTGGGAAATCTATACTTTAAAAAAATTTAAATAAATAAGGAAATAAATCGATTTAAACCAAGAATTTTTATAGAATTTTTTAGTACTTTTGCAACTGATTATTATTATGTTTCGCATAAATAAAAATCATAGATTAGATTTTAGAATCCTAGGTTTTTTCGCTCCTAAACAAGTCACTTTTCAAATGTGTATAAAATTAATCCAAAAAAATTATGTCATTATCTTGTGCAGTTTCCTAAAAATTAAATTCTGAAAATGGGTTTTAATTTCAGACTCGTAACTAGAAGACCCTCTTAAATTAGGTCAATAACTTAAATACCATAAATTAGGACATCATTTTAACAATATCTTGGTAATTTTACAAAACAAAATATTGAAAAGTATAGAACTTTTAGGCAATCTCCCAAGTCCCCTCCATAAAACAAGTGGGTTTGGGGAGTACATTCTAATTGATCACAGAATATAAATGTAAATATAAATATATATTTTAAAAATAAATATATAATATAAAAGAAAAAAAATATAATGGCTTACTTAAAGGATAAGTGTCTCGAGGTACTCACATGAAGTATTTCTTTATTTTAATTTATTTCTGATTTTTTGTCACAATTAAAAATGAAAAACACAGATTTTTAACTTGAGAAATATGGTACTTTGTTAAAAAAAAATTGAATAAAACTTAAATTCTAAAAATTCAAAGGTAGATTTGAGTACCTGTAAAATTAGTTGAAGAATTTTTGTGCAAAATTTTAAATCGATTGGTGTAGTAAATTTTAAGTTATCTTATAAACCGATTTGAAAAATATAGTTTCCAGGAGAGCGCCTTACAAGAGTTTGGTTTTACCTGTAAATACCCAGTAAAAAGCTCCGTTCCAACTTCCATATATTTTTAATATTTGCTCCGCTCATTGTACAAATTTTACAGATTTTTTTCGTATATTGAGCATAAAAATAAAATCCCAAACAAATTAAATACCATAACAATTCCCCTAAATTTAAGTTTCATACCTCAAAGCAAACCGATTGAACCATCCGAAACATAAAAGATGATGCCAAAGGATGCCACTTAATAAATATATAATATAATATATATATATAATACAAAAATAATGCAATACAGCTTGCCAAAGAGTTACAAAAAAGTCCCTTGTTCCCTTGAGAAAGACTACACACCTTTTTTTTTGTATGACACCAAAAGGGAGTTTCCTTTTGAAGTCATCAAACTACCGGCCATCCGAAACTGTCACTTAATTCTGGGCATTTTCTGACAGATTATGTAGCATCCCTCCCCCCCGCTGGACTCAGCTGGATGTCAGGAAAAAAAGAGTTCGGTGGCCGGAACTAAAATATATATATATATATGTATATCCCATCCACCTGTAGTGTCACCTTTGACCCGAATCGAATGGCAAAGTTGTGAATATTGTGTGGCACACACATCACTTGCTTCTCTCTCTAATGAGACGATAATGAAGCTGTCCCCGAGAACCGAGAACCCAAATCAGGGAAACTTTGCCTCTCAACTTGCCACTTAACTTGGCCAAAACACAAACACACACAGAGATACACTGGCGGCGGGTCATTGGCAACACTATTTTCTGCACCGCATAATGTTCACAATTTGTTACGCATGCCCGACCGGCCACGCCCCCTACTACCCCCGCCTCTGCGGTTGCCCACTGAAGTATCAAAAATCTGTTTGAAGTTAAATTTGCCGGGGGAAAACAACAAAAAAAAAGAAGAATAAATATATATATATAAATATATATATATATATCTGTATATATATATATATATTGAAGCGAACCCTGGCATGCCGCACCCTCGAAGGACGACAGACAGCAGACGTAGAAAAGGGTTGTGTCAGGTCCTGTGTGTGTTTGGGAAATTTTCGGTGCCTACTTTCGGTTTTATAATTAATTTTAAAAAGCTTTTAATGGCTGGCACGCGTTTGCAGATCGAGGACCAGGGAAAGGACTCTTAATTGACTTGCCAAAGGATGGCCAGAGAATTATATTTGCGAGAACTGGAAACTGGAAAGCCAAGATCCATATGAATCTTTGGGAAATCCATATGAATCTTGGAAGGTTCTGCCGCAGAACACTAATGGTAGCTCCTCTTTCTCTCCATCCACCTGTCACTCACATATTTAGGACTCTTCTACCTCACCGCTCTGGCAAGTTTTTCCCATGTTTTCCAGCAGTTTTTCCTGACGCTGATGATGATGATGATGCTGCTGCCGCTGGGCTGCTGCTCGGCTGCTGCTGCTCCGATGAACATTTTTGGGGCCACTTTCAAGTCACTAACAATTTTGAGTGATGCCCCGGGGCCGTCAAACTTTTAATAGCCAAAAAACGGGGAACAGCAGGAACTCAGGATCGAGATCTGAAAGCGGGGACTAGATGAGCACAGGAGAGGAACGCACAATGTGCGACACGTGCGACCAGGCCTGGGGTCCTTTCTGGGTGCTGGGTTCGGGTCTCTGAATCCTGGCAAGATGCATAAAATTGAAAACACACGCACACGGGCAAGGTCAAGGCTCCAGCAACTGCTACAAAGTAATTCGTTTCCGCTTCCGCTTCATTACTTCCGCCGCCGCCGCCGCCGCCGCCTCGCACTCGGAAAGCACTCAGGGAAAAATAAAAGCAGGCAGCGAGAGAGGAGAGAGGGGGACGCAAAGTAAAGTAAAATGAAATAAAATAAAATAAAATAAATCGAGACTGGTAAATAAAATGCGCAATTGACGGGCGCAAAAGGAAATGGCAGCAACCGGCACATAGACACTCTCGCAGGGATACCCAAGGATACGCCCACACACAGAGGCATCGTCGTCACCTGCCATTGCCAAATGTTTATAAGCAAATACAAACAAACAAATATGCACAGCACAGCGAATGGAATGGCAACCGAGGACCGAAGAGATCCAGCCGTAATGGCGGCTAATTAACGCGTCCTTCGACTCTTCGAACTTGTTGAGTGCCCACCAAAGTCCTTGGCCAGAGCACTCCAGACCAGAGAGAGAGAGAGCTCTGACCAAGCAGGGTTCTTTTTTAATTAAAAAAAAAACAAGGGGGAAAAATCATTAAGGACTTTGGGGGAATAGTGGAATTTGTAGGAATTTGCAGCTGAGTTGTATAGTATTTTTATTGGGAATTATTTTATAGATTTTAGAGTATCTTGAAACGATTTATAGAATCTACAAAGAAGTGTAAATTTATATTCATTTTTAAGCTCCAAGATGAACTCACCTTTCGATATTATAAATAGCTCAGTCACAGACTTTCCTCCAAGCGTTGAAAGGCTTCCCCCGGGAAGTCCTCCGAGTGTGCTTCCCCTGTGATTTGTACAAATAGTTGCTGGGCTTACTAGGATAACGACCCTACCTCTCTAGACACACACACACATCCTGGATATCCTTTAACTCGCTGGCCGTATCAGCGTGCAAACTATAAAAACCAGAAGCTCAATTATCAAAATGCTACGTGTGTTTGTTTGTTTGTTTGTTTGCCTGCCTCCACATTGTCAGGAGGGAAGCGGGGATAAGCAATCCTGCAGATGAGCGGGAAGTCCCTTTGTCCCTTTTTGGGGTTCGCCTTTGACTGTGCAAATAGATAAATTTATTTATTTTATGCCCTGCTGCAGAAAACCGCACACAAACAACGGGCCAACAGAGCACACAGAGGGTCGAAGGATATTCTCTCCATTCACCATCTATTCCTGCTCTAAAATAAACCAGAAGCAAAGAAAGGAAAGGGACAGCCGACAGCTGACTTTAAATGCCTTTATGCTCACAATATACATAAATTGAACATTTTTCGAGCAGGACTAGCAGGACCTCCGAGGGGAGAGAGAGGGACACACTTTCGCTGAATTGGAAATCGCTTACACAATGCCCCGAAAGCAGAATAGAAACCAAAATGGGGGGAAATAGGTTTGGAAAAATATTAAAAAATTCAATGAAGCTTGCAAGAAAGAAATGCTGGAAATGGTAACCAATTCAAGGCAAAACTTTTTCCAAGATTAAGCCATAAATAATTCGACAAATGCTACATTTGTTTGAAAGAAGAACCCATTAAGTATACATAATACAAAAATGCACAGGATCTGCGTGGCAATGTTGCTACTAGCTGCCTCCTCCTTTGGGGAGCACCTAATCGATGAAGGATACACGGGAAAGATGACAGGAGCAGCAGAGACACTCCGGGTCTCGAGTCTTTTTATGCTCTCAATAACCAAAAACACATTATAAATTATAGTTCAGCTGCAGGCATACGTCGCGTATACGCAATGTGCCTGACAATGGGCCACGTTGCGTATACGACAGGGAAGCCCAAGAAAGCTGTAAGAGCTGTGAGAGCTGAGAATTGAGAGCTGTAAAAAACCAAGGTCCTGGCACGTATGTATGTACTCCCGAGGGGGGAGGAGCGTCGGTCGTGCGTATGTCTTTATATTTTGGAAAACTTTTTTGCCACTTTCCTTTTTCTCAACTTTTGTTATGCTCGCTTAGAGCCCCTCCGCCCCGCCACGGTTCTCAGCTATTTTTGAACATTTCTATGCTTGACTTTCCCTTTCACAGGACCTGCGTGTGTACAAATATGTAACACTCATCCTTGCCTGGGATGAGCCTCGAGTTTTGGGCCGTGTGTTTGCCTACTTTAAAGGCAAAACCAACCAACCGATCGGAGGACTGCACATGTGCCGGGGCCATGTCAGTTTCAGTTCGTCCTTTCTTTCTTTCTTTCTTTTTTTCTTTCCTTCTTTTTTTTCTCATGTGCTTTTGTGTGCTACAAATTGTTTGGCCTGGGAAATTCCTTGCGTTTTTTTTTTTGTTGAGGTTTTTATGGAGTCTGCTGTCTGGTCGATGTCCATGGAGAGATAGAGTCGAAAACTAATTTGCGGCAGCAGCAAAATGGGGAGAAATGGGAAAATATTGTTATTGATATATGGGAGCAGTTAGGGGGAAGTTAGGTAGGGGGTTGTGTGTACTAACAAATGAAGTGAAACTCAACTCTCTGTGTGTGTACTATTTTACAGGTAAATGGAGCCTGGGCCCTGCCAGATGTCGTTTGTGATTTCTATATAGCCATGGATGTGATATGTTCTACTTCATCGATATTCAACTTAGTTGCCATCTCCATAGACAGGTGATATCTCTAGTGATACTGATGCTTATAATGATCCTCAACCTTAACCATGTTTTGTTCCCTCAGATACATCGCTGTGACGCAGCCAATAAAGTACGCCAAGCATAAAAACAGCCGCCGTGTTTGCCTTACGATACTTCTGGTTTGGGCCATATCGGCCGCTATCGGCTCACCGATAGTTTTGGGTCTAAACAACACGCCCAATCGTGAGCCCGATGTGTGCGCCTTCTATAATGCCGACTTTATACTGTACTCCTCGCTGAGCAGCTTCTATATACCCTGCATTATCATGGTGTTTCTCTACTGGAACATATTCAAGGTGAGTCTGAATATCACAAAAGGGATTATAAAGTAAACATTCCATTTTGAGCTGCGCGCCATAGTGTGACCAAGCGAAACGATTAATATATCGACATAATGTTATCGATCTATTTGTAAGATATAGAAGTAAGTAGAGACGGTCACTTGGATTTTGACAATAAGAAAAATCAGTAATTCGCCATTGTAACATTAAAAATAAAAGCCTGGAGTATTATAATACAAAGGATTATATAAAGGACTTTACAAAGAACTCTTGTAAGAGTTTTATGGAATTATATTCCCAGCTGTTTTTTGAAGTCAATATACAGCCCCCTAATTGGTATTGAAAATAAAAGCAAACCGCAGCCAATCAAAATCGGATTTGGAGACGAGTGAAATCAATATCCTGCTGATCCCTGCTGACTTTTGCACAATTTGCAATTTGCAGGATGCTTTTTTTTTCTTTGTTTGCCGACTCCGGAACATCCGGAGGTTGCAAGCGCAGCATATCCTAACCCACTCTCTGCTCTCCTCTCCCCTCCTCTTTAGGCCCTGCGCAGCCGGGCAAGGAAACAGCGGGCGGCCAGAAAGCCTCACCTCTCGGAGCTAACCGGCGGCAGCGTCATCGAGAACATTGCCCAGACCCGTCGCCTGGCCGAGACGGCCCTGGACAGCAGTCGACACGCCAGCCGTATTATGCCGGACGAACCGGCCACCAACACGGCCAGCGGCTCCAACGAGGAGGAGGACGAGAATGCCATCTCGCCGGACATCGATGACTGTCATGTCATTGTGAACGACAAGTCCACCGAGTTTATGCTGGCCACCGTTGTCGAGGAGACGGGCAAGTGAGTACACGTAGACGTAGTAATAAAAGTAGAGCTCTGAAAACTGATATATTAGCTGCGAATTGGGTGTCCTTGCAGCAGGGATTCAAGCTCCTTTTGTGCGAGTCTTCTCTGCATTCTTCTGCATTCTTTAAATTAATAACAAACTAGAGACAGTATTTAATAATATCCATTAGGGATAAGTGCCTGGCCTTGGCTTGGCAACTCAGCGCGAATTGGTAATCCACTCGCATCCTGGCACCTGGCACGTGCCACAGTCACGTAATAGATAAGCTGCTGAGTGGCCTGCAGGCTGCATTGCATTGCATTTTGCAGGCTACGGCCAAGGCAGCTACGAAATTGTCAATTCGGCAACGGCGCCACTCAATTGTGGGCATAAAAGGAGCACTTCCAAATCAGGACTCGTGTCCTGATGCCGAAAAAAAAACCGCACTCAAGTGCGAGGCGTTAAGCGCAGTCAATTAGCAGGCTGATGGCACAGGCTTAATCCAATAAGGACACGAAATGAAACCATTAATGGACAGGACGAGAGAGGCTGAACCCTCAGCGGAGTGAAAGTGGAAGGAGGGTTCGAAGGAAAACCCGCCCAGAGGGCGAAAAATAAATCTGAATAATTCAATTAATGCGTCACTTAATTAAAACTCAATCTTGCCTTTTGCCTTTAATTGACATTGCGCTTCCCCGCCCCGATTTCCTGTCTTTATTTTTCTCATCATTAATGCCGCTCGATGCCTGGATGTCCTTTATCGATTGATTGATTCTCTTCCCCCAACGACATGGAATACTCTGCACCACAGCAGCGTTGTGGCCCAGATCACCACACAGCCGCAGCTGGTAATCGCCGATCCGAATGGTAATCATGATTCTGGTTATGCAGCCTCAAACGTTGACGATGTCCTTGCAGGCGTGGGCATGGCCGCTGGCTCCAACGCCCCCGCCTCCGCCATTATATCAGCAGCGCCGGCCAGCAGCGGCTCACCGCCGGACAGTCCGTTGCCCAGCGGCGCCACATTGCAGCGGTCGAGCGTGAGCAGCCGCCGGAATACCGCCGACGAATCGCCGAAGCGCGGCGAGCCGGCCCTCAGGTCAGTCGGTGTCGATAATTCCAGGTATTTTTTGTTCAGTGTTTTTAGCTTGAGTAGAAATGACCCAAAGTAGAGGTCCTGTAAGCATGTCTTAGACGCACAATCAAACCCAATCCTTAAGGGCTCCATTATGCACCTTTCACTCCCTAAAATAGCTTTGCTTTTCCGTGGCCAAGATTGCGTTCTCATTTTGCGGCTTTTGCCGGCTTCCGTTCGCAGCGTCGCCATGAAGCCATTGTCCTTTGTCCGTTATGGTGTGCAGGAGGCCATGACTTTGGCACGCAACGACTCAACGCTATCGACCACATCGAAGACGTCCTCGCGCAAGGATAAGAAGAACTCGCAGGCGTCAAGGTGAGTAATGGCCTCGTCCGTCGTCCCCTAATTACAGTTATTAGTAACTGGAGTTTTGGCCTTTCCCCGTCTCCTCGGCGAATGCAATTTACCATGGCTTATTATCCTTGCGTGTCCCTAGATTCACGATATACAAGGTGCACAAGGCCTCGAAAAAGAAACGCGAAAAATCGTCGGCCAAAAAGGAGCGCAAGGCCACCAAAACATTGGCCATTGTTTTGGGTAAGTTCAAGGGTTTCAAGGGTTGCTCTTGGTCTTGGTCTGGTTATAAAACCACCCCTTTCCCTTTCCTATTTAAAACCTCTGTACAAAAAACAGGTGTCTTCCTGTTCTGCTGGCTGCCCTTCTTCAGCTGCAACATCATGGACGCCATGTGCGCCAAGTTCAAGAAAGACTGCCGACCTGGGCTCACCGCCTACATGCTGACCACCTGGCTGGGCTACATCAATAGCTTTGTGAATCCGGTGATCTATACGATATTCAATCCCGAGTTCCGCAAGGCCTTCAAGAAGATCATGCACATGGGGTGATTGAATGCGGCAATAGGAAAAGCAATAGCAACCAAGATGTGGCAAAAGGAAATGGAAATAGAAACGCAAATGAAGATGGAGAAGGAAATTAAGATGGAGAAGGAGTTAAAGATAAAGTTGGATTTAAAGATAAAGATGCAGAGCTTCCTCATTCAAAAGTTGGAGTTGAGGATGAGGAGGAGAAAAGTGTGCCAAAAGCAAGCAATCGACGCACCAAGGATCTCAGCCCGCCACTCAATTAGGCATTGGCTTATAGTTAAGTCTAAGTTTCTGGGTTTATTTCCTGGGTTGTTTCCCTTTTAGAAGTAAGCGCAAGTTCAGCTACTTATATGTAAATAGATCCTGTACATACACAGAGCATTACGAGCTGTAGGCTAGGTAACAATTTTTAACAATTAACACTTAGCTAACCCCCCTAAGACCCCCACTAGACCACGCTTAGCTCACCCTAAGATAGGATTCGCTTTAACCAAGTAGTGTTTTTTTTTGTAAGCTGCTCCCCGGACCTCTCACATATCACGAGCAGCTAGCCACACCCACCCATGAACCCATCCTGACCCCAGCTAGTGAGTAAGCTTAGAAGAAACCATATCCTTAAGGGGAAGCCTAGAGTTAGTTAGTTAGTTAGTTAGTTTATCGGTTAGGTTAAGGTTAGCAAGCGGGGCCTCGAGGTCAGAGTCCTTTACAGCACACACACACACACACACAAGAGAAAACAATGAATGGGTTTCCCTGGAGAGAACCCGTTGGGAATTCTATGCTTAACCCGACCTACACAGACACGAGCAGACACATCACAAACCAAATGAGCCCCACAAATCAAAACGAATTCAAGGGACCCCGACCCCGATGATACCCTGCTTACAGAGCACTTTCCGTTCGACTTTCAGTTCAAGTAGCCAGACATTAGCTAAGACATATACTATATACATACATATATATATAAAGCATATATACAAAAGGCAAAGGACACGATGTAAGCGCATTTAAAACCCAGAGGTCGTACCTAGGCTAGAGACATACATAGACTAGGAATTAGACTAAGCAGCGGCGTACCTAGTACGGAGCGGAGAGGGGAATGTATTCGTTACCTATATCAGAGATAGTATCGAAGGCGGGGGGGTTTAGCCAGGATTAGGAGGAGCGACGATGCCAAGCAGGAAGGATAACAAAAGAGAATCAGGGTATGTAGAGCGTTGCTAGAAGCAATGTGCGTGTGGAGAGGAGCTCCAGCTGAAGACCGAACATAGCATATGCCCATCGTAGGCCTAGGGTAATATCAGAAAAACAGAGTTTTTTGAAACACGGACCAAGCCAAGCCCGATCCTACCCAACGCAGGCTGGAACCCAGCAACTGTCGATGCCCCCAGGATCTGGCCTCTAACCAGCCTCTGCTGGCTGAGAGAGAGATACAGAGAGAGAGAGTGTGTTTGGAGGTCACGCTGCTGGGAGCACGCCCCCTGCTCTCAACCAGGATCATGGATGGGGCAATGGACAGAGCGAGACCAGGTCCCGGCCAGGCATCGGCCAGTCATCCAGCCTGTGGGCCTCGGCCTCGTCCTTTGGTCCGTGCTTTCAACAGCCGTCCTCTTAACTGTTTCTATGTGACAAATAATTGATAGATACTTACTTCATACATGTGTAGTACTTTATACAGATTCCATATATGATATGAATGAATATTGTGGTAGCCGTAAGCTCGGATTATGTGTACTTAGGCTTAGGCGGTGCCCGGCTCCCACTTCCATGGAACCTCTCCAATTGACAAGCTCAACTGTTTTTATACTTTCCTAAGAACTCCAGTGTATTTCGGTGTGCATGTTTGCGTGACTCGGAGTGTGTTTGTTTGTTGGTGTTGGTGTTTGTTTTTTTTTTTGTCTTTACGATAAGCCTAGAGTTCTAGTGGCTAGTGACTAAGCTTAGACTAAGACTAAGGAAACGGCTATACTTTCTGATCAGTGCGCAAAAGCCTCCTAAGTTAGGTTCTTCCAAAGAAAACGCTTATTAATTATAGCTAATCGGTGAATGTGGAGTTGTAAAACGCATTACAATACACCACAAAACACCAAAACACACCACATACATTCTACAACACTCCAAAATACATCACAAAAACACCACAACGCTCTACAATACACCACAACTCACCAGAACACACCACAACTCAACACAACAATCGCCAAAACATTCCAAAATACACCACAACTCAACACAATACATCACAACTCTATAAATATTCTCCACAACACACTTTAATGTTGATTTATCGAAAGTGCAGCCTGAGTTTCCGAGGCGTTGAATTGTTATCTGTTATCGTTATCGTTAATTTGTGAAGGATATAGCGTACTCTTAAGACCCCGCCGCATAATCACCGGCAAGGACATATACACACGTAGCCAGATCTCTGTACCAATTAAGCATATACTCATATGTATCTAACATTAGCGAAATGGAAATGAAAAACTGAAAGGAAACAAAACTATTTTAAAGCAATGAGAGCAAAAAGTTTGTTTATTTTTTTTTTCTAGAGAAATTACGAGAATTAAAAAGAACTAAGCTAAGCTCTGAGGAAAGCAAACTATTTCAAGAATAATTACCATAGCTAATGAAAGTAATAATAGCGAATAACAACAATAAACGTACGATACCAAAAAACAGGAAGAATAAGAATACTTCAAATAAATAAAGCGAAACTGAAAATATTTCAAAGCAAACAAATCGCGAAGTTTTCATTTCGGGAAATGGCGGAAACTGGAAAACTGTCGTCTCCGGGTTTCGGGTAAGTACGCAGATTCTCTGTCCCGATCCACATACAAGCGCATATCCAGCCTTTTATTGCGTTTATATGAGCTGATAATAAAATTCCAATAAGCATGAAAAGAAATAAAAATACTTTCGCAGGACTTCGAGGGGCGAGAGGGCTGCCTCGGGTGGGTGGATAGTGAAATCAATTCGAACAGCGCTCACGGCCGCCGTCGCCACCTCTCGGGAAACCAAAACCGTAACTAAAAGCGTCTAAATAGATAAACGCGCCTTCGGCCCACAGGATGTGGCAACTACCCGGGCAACCACCCAAGTCACCTCCACAGCCCACCGCCTACCATCCACCATTCCCCTTTCCACCCGTCATCGTCTAATGGGCACTCAGTCAGACAGCTCCGTCGGAGGCGGAGACGGAGGCAGCTCCCAGAGACGGCAATGGAGACGAAGACCTAGACACAGACACAGCCAAGGAATGAACGCGGGAATGGGAACGAACTGAAGTCCGTCTGTCTGCTGTCCGCGTCTTAATATGAAGTGCCCTAGGACACGGCTAGAAAAAAAGTCAAATAAGTCTGGAATAAAATATATAAAGAGAAGAATATTATAAACAAATAAGGAAGCTTTGTTGCCGATAATTTATATATATAAGTTTATTTTTATATAAATAAATGAGTAAATGAAATCTTTGTTGGTATTACATTTTTATATTCCTGTAAAGTATTTTCTTCACAATCCAGTGATGGATTAATTTTCGATTCTATAAACTTGACACATTCCTAAAGTACTTCAACTACAGACACGAACTAGTCATGTCCTTCTATGTGAAGCTATCTAAATGAAATTTTACAAAGATTATCTTTTAAATTTTCATTCGTAGACAGAAGAGAATGGTTTAGATCAGACAACTATATCATATCATATAGCTGTCAAAGAAACAATGGGGAACTTTAAACAAAAATATTATGACTTCAGTTAAACTTTGGAAATACTTAAGAAACGGAGGTCACATTTTCTCCGAACGGATAATATAGGATCTCACTTTCTCCGTACTTAAGAAACGCAGAAAATAGGATCCCAGTTTCTAAAGTATTTCCTTAATTTAACCAATTAATTATCCCAGTTTCCCTTCAGTGTACAAATGCCAATTTTGTTTTTCGCCGAACTAGAGCTGTGTTCTTGGCCTGACCATAAATACAAATGTAAAAAGGGCAACCAGAGCTCGACCCCACCCCGACTCCTGGCCACTCCCCCACATCCCCCGCATATGAAAGAGGGGGAATATCCTTACCAGGAATTCCAGTTAGCTCTCCGCTGCGAGTGGGCCAAGTTCTACCATTCGATTCGTCGAGAGTTGTGTTGTGTGCTCTATGTCCATAACTAATTCGAACTAAATGATGTACTAAAGTGTTGAGGGAACACGGATACTGGCACACGGATACTCGAACACGGATACTCTCACACACAGATACTCGCACACACAGATACTCGCTCCCACAGATACTCGAGCAATAGACTCCGTGATACACATACACAGCCTGGCCTGTGCGTATGAAATGTTTTGCGCCTGGGAGCGATATCTTATCGTTACACTCACTGGGTGGCGATAATTGACAGACCATTAACGTTTGGATTGCAAAAGCTAAAGTACAACTACACAGATACCACCCATTATCCCCCTGCTTCTGGCCAGAACATTCGAGGATGGATGTTGTTAAAGGCATATGCCAGTGTCGATGTCCGCGTTATTGTGTGTCCATAGAAGTGTGTGATTCGAGACTCTTCAGCCTCAGCCTTAAAGAAGTATGTATTCCGGCTTAAACAGCAACCCAACCCGTTCCTTCACGTTAGGCAAAGGGTCAGCCTCTGACCCGGAATGGAATTCTGGCAACCGGAAACTCAACGGTGCAAAGTCAAAATCGAAAAATATGCACAAGACCAGAAATAGTTTAAATACAAGACCGAATATTAATATGTGAATATGTGAGGGTGAGGCTGGAGATATGTGGGGATGTGGCTATGTGAATCTAGTCCCCAGGCAATAAGGGGTTAGTGCAATCAAGCATAGCTTCTCAGTGGATTACCAACCCAGCCTGGCATCGTTTCAACTTCACGCCCAACGACTTTTCAGTCGCTGGAAACCCCTCAAGAAATTATGAGGAAGTCAAGTCCATAGGCTGCTGGGTCAATATAATTTGACTGTCATCCGATTATGGTCTTTGCTCGATTCGATCGGTTCCATGTGAAAGCCTCTCAGTGCCTCCCAGCTTGAACTCAACAAGAAAGAGTTTATATTCTTGCTAGATCTTCCTCTGAAAAAAGCAGGCCTTTGAGTTAAATGTCAAACCCTTTGGCTCTCCGAACTCAGTCTCAGCTGCATGAGTCGTCGGAGCTGAGTCGTTCGGACGGAAACAGAACAGAACAGAAAAAATAATCAAAATTGACTAGTACCAAAAAAAACTGGTCTCTCGTGGCACGTTGTCATCGCATCGTTACCGGCCTCTACTTTCATTCCAGCAACCAAACCATGGTGGAGTTTGCCTTTGACCTCCGGCAGGTCTTCCCGCAGTCCATCATTCGCGTCCAACCCCACCACTTGCGTCCGGGAACGCCTGGCTGCAAACTCAGCCAGATTCTCGACTCGATGGGCCGCTTCTCGGCCTGGGCCCAGGGTCTGCGGCAACCGGTGACCGTTGCCGGCAAGCTGGCTGGCGATCAGGTGGTCTATCTCATAACCGACATGGACTCCGGCCGCCCGGCCGTCACCGGACTGCTCAAGGTGGGCACCAAGGATCTCTTTCTGTACGACGAGAAGGGCGCCATTCAGCACTGTGACCGGACCCCGGCCATTCTCGACTTTTATGTCCACGAGACCCGGCAGCGTCGTGGGCAGGGCAAGCGCTTGTTCGATCGCATGCTGGCCGACCAGGGCTGGAAGGCGTTCCAGTGCTCCGTGGATCGACCCTCGCACCTGATGAAGGCCTTCCTGGGCAAGCATTATGGCCTGGTGCGCACCATACCGCAGGCCAATAACTTTGTCCTCTACGAGGGCTTCTTCGATGGGCGTGTTCCGGCGATTACGGGGCGTGTCCGTGACATCTTCAACGGTGGCTTGAGTGGAGTGTCGTCGGGTGTCAGCCGAACCTCCAATTCCCAGACACAAATCAATCAACATCACAAGGAACAACCAGGATACAAGCACGGCAACGGACGAGGCCAGAAGCTGCCGGTTCTATCGTCGTCATCCACCGTTTTGCTTGGCTCTTCGAGCGCCTCAACCGTGGCCGACATCCTGGGCGTCGGCGATCGGATCAACAATGGCCCTCCCAAGGGGGGATCTCTAACCAAAATTCGTCAGTGACGAACATCGTAACGTTTCAACGTAACGTGCAAAAAACCACCACCATCAATCCCCATTCCTGTTATATTCTTTGAAAAATTTTTATATTGACCTTGTTAGTAAATGCAAAGATCAAGCTGGGTGGCACAAGAATATCTCCCCATCCCAGTGGAATACTGTAAACGTTGAGTATCTAGCCGAACCTCTTTAGAGAATTAATATTTCAATCACAGAACGCAGAACTGATTGGCAAATGACCAGCAGTTGGTTCCCTAAAACACAACACACACAAATTTCGACAGTATTTGCATAGTTTCATTTTCATTTAACTTTTATTTGCCGTCACGTCGCCCAAAAAATTGCCAAAAATGCAAAATGTCCAGCCAATGATTGTTGCTGCTACCGCCGCAGCTCCTCGATGTCCTCACTGTTTGTTTGTTGTGTGTTGTTTGTGGGTGTGACTGTGACCAGGATTGCCTGCTCCTTCTGTGGCTGCTCCTATTCCTGTTGTTGATTCGTTTGCATTGCCATAATATTTAATGGGCAGTCAAAAGTTGGGCTTGGATGGCCTCCTCTTCGGAGGCTGGCAAGGCTTTGACTGAAACTGGTTGGTTGCTGGCAGTTATTATGTCGCATCATTTGAACAAAGTGTCCGCACATGCAGAGCAAACAAATTTCAAGGGGAAACGAGAACCCAGAATCCAGAACCCGGAACCCGAAGCCCCAAGCCCCTAGACGGGTCCAGCGCGAATCCCTTGCAATCATAGAGCAGGCATCGAGGAAAAACCATGTCGAAGAAGAACAATGGCGGGCGGAAAACCAAATGAAATTCAGTTTAGCCCAAGGCAGTACACACACAGAGGCTGGCGCAGGCAACACAAAACACGAAACACAGTGGTGCAAATATTAAAATTCAAAATTTTTGTCACGTGTCAAATGCCATTTATGCGCTTCGTGATCGCACGCGGCGCGGCTAGGAGTTGGGCTGAGGACTGAGGCTGAGGCCGAGGCCTCCAGAGCGGCAACAGAGGGACAGAAGCAGACATACATTAATATATATATATATATATATATCCAAAGAGGGTTAAACGTCGTGGGAGAAGGGGTGGAAAGAAGGGTGTAGGACCTTCCAAATCGGATGCTTCGTAAACGTAAAAATTGGTGAAAAGTCTAGTAAGAAATGTAGTGTAAACATCGCATTTTTTTATATTCTAAACCTAAGTGTGGCCAAATGTTATAATGTTATAGATAAGCATAGAAATAGGGATATTTTTAACAGAAAGAAAATACGGGCACTTTTGGTTTTGACAGCAAGACGATTAACGCGTGCAAAAAAAAGAGAAAAATATAAAGTGAAAAAGTTAAAAATAATCAAACATTAAAATTGAGAAATAAAGTGCTAAGAGACTTACAGTGGTAATGTTGTTGTACATATGTTGCTGTTGTTGTTGATGTTGTAATGGTTGGTGCTATATAAGTTAAGATTAGAATAATTTTATTACAGAGAAATGCGAACAATTTATTTGCCAATTGCAAGAGAAATTAAAAAAGCAAAAATTTCGTTGTTGTAAACGTATTGCTGTGAAAATGTTGGTGTTGTTGTAAGAATGTTGTTGTATTTGTAGTAAAAGCTAAAATATATATTTGGATATCCTAAGGAGCGGTCAACTTGTTCGACGATTTCCAGGGACTGTTAATGTAAATGTTGTGTGGCTGTTGTCAAAATGTTGTTCTTGTAAAATAAAAATCGTACAACTTAGTTGGAAATCTGATAAGAAATGCCTTTTATAATTATGTTGATGTTGTAAGCATAATTTTGTTGAAAAAATACAATTATGCAGAAAGATATATTTTTTTCGAAGATTTTTTAAGTAATTAAATAAATAAATTAACTAAATAAATGTTACATGATATTTTTTCGATGCCATATAAATATAAAAAAACATAAATTAATTTTAAGAAGCAACAAAATTTAAATCCTTGTTGAGAATCTAAATTAAATCTCAGTATATGTATATAAATTGTACGGTCTTCAAAATTTTACAATAACATTCTTAATCAGACTCCATTAACCATATATATAGTCATATAGTCAATGGCCCTGGAAGCTAGCATTATATATTTATACGTTAGTTTAGTTTTATAATATATTCTTACAAAAAATAAATACAAAAATTATTTGTTAATTAAACATACATTTCTAATTTTAAATGTTTTAAGCCTGAAACACATATCTTTTTGTATGGAAAGATTTTATGATTTCAGTACCTATATTTTTATATAATTTAATAAATTTATTTATACAACTTTTTGCTAAAATCTATACCCTGAAATTCGATGCACTTATTTTATCTCCAGCTAAAATCTGCTCTAACTTTGTGAAACAAATCAGGGGCACTTGGGACTATGTGAACCACTGTATTCGAAGTAGTTACCTGCCCCGAGACAATTATGATTTTTATTTATTTAAAGGGTGGTGTGCCACGTACAGTCCCTATTTTGCCGCTTTCGAGGCAACTTCCTTTTTATTTCACATATATATTTATAAAATAACCCCGAAAGTGCCATCCAAGTGTGTGTTTGTGGCAGTTTTATTAGCATATATCGATTGCACTCGGCGACGCCGCCGGTGGAGGCCATTATGCAAACTAAGTAAACTTGAAAAACAGCAAAGAATGAACTCGAGAACAACTCGAAAAATGTTGTTTGCTCCTTTGTTTACTTTATTGTTTTTAATTAATTTATGGCTTACACACACGCACACAAAGATACACAAAGCCAAAGTTGCAAGCCCTGAGGGGGGAAAGGAAAAAATAAAGTGATTGCAAATTCGATTTTCATTTATGATTTTAATTCGATTTGCTTGTATTGATTTATTTCAGCATATTTATTTGCCATTTCCTTTTGCTCTTCCCTCTGCTTTTCTTTTGATTTTTCCCCCTGCTTGTTTGGCTTTTCTTTTCTTTAAAAATGATTCTTTTTTTACTATTTGACATTGTCCTTAGGTTTTATTTTTAATTTCCCTGCCTATCCAACAGTGCGTATGATTAATATTGCACCTCTGCCTTACTGTCACATTGCGTATACGCACTGTTGTCTCACACACAGTTATGAGGAATCCTGTGAATTCGGTGGGATTTTCACCTGAAAGGAGGCGAAACCCAACGTTGCCTGGCTGAATGACCAAAAACGGAAAAAAACCCTGCTGCACTTGACAAAAGCCAAAGGCTTACCCCCCGAAGAAGCGTCGCCTTTGTGCCAA
Source organism: Drosophila seguyi (assembly GCA_008042675.1). NCBI lineage: Eukaryota > Metazoa > Arthropoda > Insecta > Diptera > Drosophilidae > Drosophila > Drosophila seguyi. Next base: position 6,766 of record VNJU01009959.1, on the reverse strand, counting down.
TTGTGCACCCGGCGAATCCGGATTCTGGGGTTCTGGCGGTGGGTCCCCAATCAATTTGCTCGCTCCTATTTATGCCCTTGTTTTTTTGCGAAGCTTCAGCTTTTTCCCCCCGACAGTGCAAGGGAATCATTGCCAAGTGCCCGGCCACGTGTCACTGAGTGACAAATGCCATTTGTTTCCGCTTCCCGCAAAACCCAGGCAGAGCAGCACGTTTAAAAATAGCCAAGGAAAACGTTGGGATGAATGAATATTAAATTGCGATAAATTAGGAAGGGAAGGAGGAAGGGAAAGCAAGGAGGAGAAATCCCGAGTCAAATAAGGAAAAATATATGTTTTCTTTTGGGGTGTCGGAGGTATCGTTGGAGTTTTAGTGAATGGAAAAGCGGATACAGCAGACCTTCTTCAGGCTGGGAAAAAGGTAATTCTATATTATTATCACTTCTAGATCTCTTTAAGGATCAAAACACCCTTCTGGATAAGGCATTTCCTTTAATATTATTTTAAAAACTATAGAGAACTTAACTTAACTTAATTGATACCCATTAAAGTCTTCTCTTAAAAGCATTTAATGAAACCTTTCCTTTACTTTAAGCCCTTAAAAGGAGTTAATAAAAGCTGCCTTTTTGGCAGCTCTAAAAAGTAAAAAAAAAGTAAAAAAAAAGGCAAAGAAAGTCCGCGAACTTTGCTCCTCTCTGCTCGGGATATTTACCCCATTAAACTCGTATTGTTTAAAGACCATTTCCGGTATTGCCCTAATTGATGTACGCCACTACTACTATTGGCCCCGCGAGTGCAAAGTCAGAGGCAGGAAGCAGCTGTATCCTTGCTGCACTTCCGCAGCAAAAGCCATGTAAATCACTTAAGAGCTCTCTCTCTCTCTGGAACCGTGGAACTGCGGCAGGTCGCGGTGCTTCGAGGAGCTCATAAAGCAAAAATGCTGTGAAAATCATTTGTTACACTACGCGTATGGATGACTGTAAAGTGCCTTCATCTCAGGCTCCGTCGAAGAAGGTTCGCCCCCGGTTCCCCGGTCCCTCCTGCTGTAACAATAATGTGCACTTATTTTTTATGGCAATCATTTAAGACAAAAATGTAGCAGCAGAACGAACGAACGAAGCTGAAGTAAAACAAAGGCAGTCAAGTCACTCAAAAGGACGAATACAGAAAGTGAAGAACCTCTTACAGAAGTATTTTTATAAAAAGTCCTTCTAAATATATATATATATATATATATATATATAAATATGTATATATATTTGTATATATATTTGTACATGTTGGACAAGTATACATATCTAAATGGGCCGTAGGTGTGGCTGTGTGTGTGTGCTACAAAGTAGCACAAGAACGAAATGGCGCCGGAAATGTTTGCTGAAGTTGAAGGAGAAGCAGCCGCCGCAATGAGAAGGCTCTCCCAGGACCGCCGGCAACTCTGATGAGCGTCAATCAAGGAAATTGCTACTTTTTCAGCAATTTCTCACTCGTTCTCAGTGCGTTGCCACGTTTGACGTCAGAAAAACTCCGTTTGATTCTTGCCTCGGGAGTTGGAAAGGGAGAGAGTCTAGAGGGGAGTGAGTCAAGCAGGGAGTAAGGAGTAAGGAGTAAGGAGTCAGCAGCTTGTATTCCATTCCCAACCACTTGTTGCCACACAGGTTAATATTAATACAGCCATAATGCCACGAAAGATGACTCAAAAAAGAAGGATTCGCATAAATAATTCACAAGAGATTAATTTCTTGCATTTATTGGCACAGACTGGCAACTTATTTATATGATGAGATTGCTATAACAATTTAATGATATGAATTTTAATAAATCTACATAAATAAGTAAGGAATTTTTTAAGGAAAATGGAATAACTCAGATTTTTAGCAATCATTTAATATTATTTAAAAAAAAAAACTCTTAATAAAAAGGAGAAGCAAATTAAAAAAAAAACACTTTTGCAGTTTGCAATCAGTTTGTTGGAATTATAAATCGAAATTCGGTAATAATACGACTCGGCTGTTGATACTGATCAAGAATATATATAATTTATAGGGTAGAAAATGTCTCCTTCTGCCTTAAATTATAATATCCTTTGCTAGGGTATGAAAAAAGGTCCCAGGACTTTGGGGATCTCCCTTGGCGGGCTTCACTCTAACTGTGAATGCCAGCCACGCCCAAGGCCAGGACACCCTTTCAGACCTCTCTTTCCCCCTCTCTCTCTCTCTGTGAGGAAAATTAATTTGCGGCTTATCGAAACCATAAAAATTTTCTAATCCACTTTGCGTAAATAATCATGAGCGTCAATTCAATGCCAGCAGCCTTCAGTAGCGCACACACTTACACTCGCTGTAACACTCACTCAAACCCACACTCAGTCATACACTCGTACACTCATACACTCATACACTCATACACATTCACACTCACTCGCACTCGCACTCGCACTTGTATCTGTGGCATACTTTTGCGGGCTCCCACTGCGAGTGCAGCGCGGCGGAAGATGAGGGAAAACTTTCAACTCTGAGGCGCCAAAGTCGAAAAGTAACTTTTTTTCCGCTGTTTAGCGCAACGTCAACAAAAATTGTGAGCAACAGCAGCAGGAGGAGCACCAGGAGCAGGAGCAGGAGCAAAAGCATGTCGGGCTAAGCCCTAGACAATATTACATTTGTTGACCTCAGAGTCTTGTTGAAGTGGGTAACGTCATGGCCTTAGGTGGCTCTGGCCGCTGGAGATGGAAGCAACTTTGTTGGCAGCTCCACTACAGTTGCAACAGAGTTTTGACAGCAACAAAAACAGAAAACCAAAAAAACTGTAGAAGCTGTAGAATCTGGAAGGAGAAAAAGCAGACCCAGTGACAAACAAAACAAAAAATTATTCGTTTGGCCGGCCACAATTTTTGCCACATTTGTGCCAGTTCACTGGGGGAAAAGGAAACCTTAACCAGAAACTATATGTGCTTGGGAAATTGCAAAGAATTTCAAATGCAATCGAACGTATCTCAGAGAGTTTTCTCCCAGTGCTGCATTGCAGTGCCATTAAAATTTGAGCCCAATCAAAAGCTGGAAGCCCAAAGCGGAGCCCGGAGAACTTATATCTGCTCGAAATGGTATCAAAATTGTTGTTTGGGAGTGGCCACAGGCCAAAGCAGGACCAGGAGCTGGTCCCCGGCCATATGTGGAGCAGGCAAATAAGATAAAAATGTTTGCTCTTTGGGGAAATTCTCGGTACATTGAAAGTAATTCCGGATGGCAGGACCTAGGCAGGCGTTAATTCACTGGCTTTTTTGAGGGAAAATAAACCCCAAACCAGTTAATGGAGTTAAGAAGAATGCCGCCCCCGATGACAGCCGTTTCAGAATGCAGATCCTTGTGCAATTTCAACCACAAATTATCCTGAGAGAGAGTTGAGACACTGCTTAAAGACCTAGCAAATATATTTCATGCGGCAATTGTTAATTAAATTCTAAAAGAGAGCAAAGCAAAGACATTCGTTATTCCGATTTGCATACATATGTGCAAAAGTTTCCACTGAGATATGAAAAGTTTTTCTTGTCTTGTTTTTGTAGTTTCCATCTTGTTTTCGTTTCGTTCGGAAAGGTTCTTCTTTTCCTCCCTCCCTGGTTGTTGTTGAAGTTGATGATTTCATGATCCGAAATTAATATGTCGTATACGTAATGCAATAAAATGAAATTGAGAAAGGTTCTCGGCTGAATGTCTAACCAATTATTGTCTTGATAAGGTCGATGTCTTTGGGGCACAATACCTTGAAGTTGACCCAATAAAGGACACTTTAAAGTCCAGCCAGGCACACAGTTCATTAGGCTCGTTTTAGGTTCTGTAACTTAAGAAGCTATGACACTCAGGGTCGCTAGAATAATCCAGAGTCTGGATTTTTGGGTTTTTTATAACCATTTTAGCACAAGAGTTATAAATTTCTGATTTCTTTGACTTATATTTAACTTTAAATTAAACTTTCCACTTTAAACCAGTGTCATATGACTTTTAGTTCGAGTTTTTTGTGCAATTTTACAACCTAAACGGCAATTCATCAATATTGTTGCCAGTCGAAAGTTAAAAATTTCATTAATACCCAAAGTCTAGTCCTGTTGAGTCCTTGCTAGCTCTCTCTCCTCTGACTAGTTAGTATTCCAAAGGCGCTTGGTTTAACTTTAATAACTTTTCAACTTTCCCAGGACTTGCCTTTGTCGTCGACATGCTTTGATTACTACTTACTAGGCAGGCGCTCCTCCGACTGTGTCCTTCTGGCCAGGGTCCTTGCTCCCCTCCTTTGGCGTGTGTTGCCTGTGACGTGGATGGCCATTGGTTGTCTGCTGGCCGTGATTTGTGTCCATAAAAAATAGCGCAAAACTTGTGAGGAAAAACTAGAAGTGGACTTGGCAGAACTTACAACTTGGCCGAAAAATACAGTGGCCAGGAATCCGGAATTTGGGAATCTGGGATTCTGGAGTTTAGTATCCCGGATCCAAGGGCAACTCTAATTACTGGCCACCGGTTTTTCTTTTTTTTTTGTTTCCGAACTTGGTCAGTATTAAGCGATAATGAAGATAAATAACTGGCAGGGAAAATACCTCAATTACGAACTTGAAGCGAACTACTTCGGTAATCAAATGAGCGATTAGCGAGAAACTTTTCGGGGCCCACGGCTTCGGGGGGGAAGGACGATGCTCCTGCTTATGGAAATTGATTTGTGATGGGTCCTCGAAGTTTCCATCGAAGCCAGCCTTGGGGGCTCCAGTTTCTTCAACTTGGGAGCTTGGGAACTCTGCTCCCTGCCCCCCTGTGGTTATCTTTTACTCTTTTCAAACTTTCCATAAATTAGTGGAGCGCACTCTACCTTCGTGTTTCAATTTGTTGCAATCCCACAGATTTCGGGGTAGGAAATAAACCAGTTAAAAACAAAAGGAATTCGATTGATTTCATTGGCTAACACGACCATTGAGCAGTAAGGCGTGAAGGAGTGATGATAGTTAATTATTTTGAAATATTTTAGCCTTATACAACACTTGTGATTTCATAAACATTAAATTAAAAGAAGATAGGAAGCTAACTTCAAAACGCCGTAATTTGTAAACCCTTTCAATTTGTATTGAAATATTTCGAAATCTATTAATTTTTGTAAAAAGAAAATAAGAATTAAAAGGAGATATGTAAAACATTTAAAGCGATGATTTAATAATGAGATTTTTTATCAAATTTTTACCCAATATCTTATCTACAAAATTATATCTTTAATTAAAGGGTAAAATAATGCTACAAACAGTAAAATATATAGAGAAAAAGGTACACGAGAATGTGGTTTGCTGCAAGTCTCATAAAACCCTTTTTAAAAAACGTAAGGAAAAAAATCCCTTTTATTTTAAGTTTATTTTAATTAAGTTTATTTTTTAAGTTTTCGACCAAACCCATTATTATTTTAGTTTATTTTTTAAGTTTTCGACCATACCCCAAATAACAAAAATAACTAACAATAGGATATTTCATTTTAAATTTAAAGACTGTGATATATCTGTGTATATCTTTGGTAACTTCTTGTTTTCTTATTACCAAAATGTAAAGAAATCTTAAAGATACAATTAATTACCAATCCTTCTCCTTTTTCGTGTTTATTATTTAATTTATCCAATTCTCTTCTTTAATTAAAGCTTTCCCTTTTGGCTAAACCTTTATCTTCTATGTTTTTCCGTTCCTTATCCAAGCGAATATAAATAAACGTTTATCAAGAGTCCCTCTAATTGTTTGAATCACAACCAGAATCAGCACGAATTGAGATTGATAAACCTGTTGGGGGGATGGTTGTGTCGTCACTCGCCCAGATCCTTGGGCTGCAGGATGCGATGGGAGCTGCAGTTGGCGCATTCCGTTTGTTCTGGTCGCAATCGTCGTGTGCCGGCTGCCGTTTCATTCAATCAAACAGTCAATCAAATAAATTGCATTCGTTATTCACCAGAACTCAATATGCTTGGCAAGCAGTTGCGAGCGCCGGGAGGGGGTGTGTGTGGCAAGTGTAGCAAGTGTGGCAAGTGTGGCAAGTGTGGCGTGGGAGCTGCACTCACACATAACCGAATTATGAGCAAACACACGCTGTTGCTGTTGCTGTTGCAGTTTTCACGCTTCACACACACACACACACAGCGAGCGAGTCCTGCCACATCCTTCTGTAAATGACGCCATTTGTTTTTTCAACGCCATTTTGTTTGAGTTTTGTGCGGGATCGCTGCGCTGCCATTTGCCCCTCGCTCCTGCAACTATCAAAACGAAATTGTTGGCAATAAAAATGTATACAAATGCAGATAGACAGGTACAGGTGGGCGTGGGTGGGCGTGGCTGGGCAAGGGATTGAATGGAATTGTATCTGCAAGCTAGCTCCAGCTCCAGCTCCTTTCGCCGTTATTTTTCCGTTTGTTCCCTTACATTTTTCCTCTTATTTTTATACCCTTGCAGGGTATTATAATTTAAGTCAGAAGTTTGCAACGCAGTGAATGTGACATTTCCGACCCTATAAAGTATATATATTCTTGATCAGCATCAACAGCCGAGTCGATCTAGCCATGTCCGTCTGTCCGTCTGTCCGTCTGTCCGTCTGTCCGTCTGTCCGTCTGTCCGTCTGTCCGTCCGTTTCTACGCAAACTAGTCCCTCAGTTTTAAAGCTATCTGAATGAAACTTTGCAGATAGTCTTCTATATGCTCTCACTACTATATAAGTCGGAACCGGCCGGATCGGACGACTATATCATATAGCTGCCATAGGAACGATCGGT